>JAVYIG010005173.1:87500-143058 GCA_035222895.1 Strongylocentrotus droebachiensis
TTCTTCTTGTTATCATTCTCTGATTTCACATGCTGCACCTGTACTAATATCTTTGCCTTTCCTTCCCACTTTTAGCGACTGAACTAACCGACCACTCCATTGCCAACAACGCTGATATGATGGCGATTTGGTCTCGTGGACAAGAATTTGGTCGCTATGTTCACAACCCACCTAGCGGTCTCGAGGTTTGCCAAGCCAGTGACTACATGTTCTACCGCAGGGACGAACTCAAGTACCACGGTACAAGTCCAGATCAGCGTGGAATCATCCCAAACATCAACTTCTATGGTAAGTTTAAATAATTGTTTTCATATTGTATTTTATTCAATCTTACTCTATATACAACTTCTACCTTTCTCCTTCACTTTATTTTTTATCTTCATCTCTCTGCCCCCTCCCCCTCTCTCTCTCTCTCTCTCTCTCTCTCTTTCTCTCTCTCCATCTCTATCTCTCTTTCTCCGTCTCTCTCTCCCTTTCACCCTATCTCCCTCTCTCTCTCTCTCTCTCTCTCTCTCTCTCTCTCTCTCTCTCTCTCTCTCTCTCTCTCTCTCTCTCTCTATCCATCTATACCCACCTATATATCTAACTATCTAACCCTTTTCTCTCTCTCCTTATTTATTTGATGATTATATTAATAAATTTAATGCGGTATTCAATGCTCCCTACATGGAAACCCGTGACCTCTTTCTCCCGTTATCATTTCCCCTTTGTTCTGCCTCTTTTTTGTTACCCTTTTCAGTTTGCTTTTTTCTGGGGGGGGGGGCGTGTGAGTGCTTTTCTGCGTTGTTTTATATGTTTTCCTCAAAAATTTGTATCACAAAATCGGTGCTACAACCATCTTAGAATGTGGACGAAATACAAATACTGATGTTTCCTCCAAAGAGGAAAAATCTTAAATTCATTACTTCCAACATAGGCCTACCTAGAGTTTGCTTTTTTCCAATGCAGATGAAAATGTCGTATTCATCGTGAAATTAGATTACAGTGACGTCATACTCAGCCTAGCAAATTGTATAAAAGAAAATCAACCTGAAATGATCGAGTAAGATCGAGATCGACGAATGAATTATACTGGTCATTCTAAATACTTTGTTGTTAAAATGTATGCATCTTTATTTCTTCTTTGTGTCTTGTTGAAATAAATTAGTAATGCCTGCATGTTTGATAATTACAATTCGATTCATTCCAATCCCTTAACAGTGGATCCCAGTGCGATTTCGGAACGGTGCGTCACGGAGGAGACCGTTGAGGGAACTAACTGCAATGGACCTCGCTGTGACATGCGGGTCACCATTGATTACATAACAGACACTGACAGCTATGACGTCACAATCAACACACCCATAGCAATGGACAAGTGGACAGGAATCGCTTTCTCTAGCAACGGAGCTATGGTTAGTACAACAGTGCCACTGTAGTTTGGGATGAATATTAGGCCATTTAAAAAAAATACATGTTTAGCGTCCCCGCCCACTTCCTTTTTGGGGGCCGCCTCCTATTTTTTTATTTTTTTTTGAAAGTTTGTCTGAAATTTTTTTTGATGAAAAAAAACTTGAAAAACACTGCTAAAATGGCTCTATTTCTGATTTTTTTTTTTTTTTTTTTTTTTTTTTTATGTCGGCGGCCATCTTGAAATATAGCCCGACTGTCAAGGAAAATGTACCGAGCGGCCATTTTGAGTGGCCATTTTGAAAGGAGAAAAAAAGGGCCTCCTCCTTCCTATTTTTCAAAAAAGCAAAACGCTAAACATCTTTTATTTTTATTTGGCCTTATGATGATTCACAAGTATATAACCAAGGCCTCCATTCATTCATGTGTTAAGTCGATTTGTTTTTTAAATCATATTTTGAGAACCTATGGGTGGAATTATATTATAAGTCCTAAACGAGGTGCCAGACTGGGATAATAATAAATGCAGGACCCTCAGGAAGTACAGCAATGATGTTGCTGACGATTCCCTGCATGGGTTAAAACAAATATTATTATTACAATATATTATAATTTGCTCTTGTTAAAGCCATACTGTATGTACTGGAAGCACTACCGCAAAATAGTCCCGTAAGTCGCTGTTAATATATAGTTCTAGCATCGAGTCTTCTGTCTGTGAAGTGGAAATTAGGTATTGGGTTATGCACTGTTCGCAAGTTGACCAGGGACCCGTTTCACAAAGGCTTTTTTCAATGAATAATTATAAAAATCAGTGACAAATCTGCTGATAACCAATCAGAAGCAAGTATTTCAGTAGCTTACAACAAAAACTGTCATTTGTAAATAATGACAAATTTTGTGAAACGCCCCTCAGTAGGCCTATATGGCGCTGTACAATGAACGATACGCTAGGGCAGAAAGTTCATCTGTTCAGTATCGCTTTAACCATGTTTTTCATTATCATTATTGCCCACTCCCTTACAGATTGGTTCTGATGCTATCCTTGTATGGATAAACGGTAATGATGGTATGATACAGGTTAAGGACTACCAGCTCAACGGTAAAGACGCAGCCGGCGTCGTGGAGGATGCCAACAGTGATGGACTGACTGTCCAAGACATGAACTACCAAGGCGGTATTCTCAATGTCAGATTCAATCGTCTGCGTAATACCGGTGACAGCACTGTGAGTATGATTAGTAATATAATATATTATAAGGATGATGAGATTTGTATGGTGCCAAATCCACTTGGAAAAATTTAGAAGGAGTACATGTGCAAAAACAAAATGAACCACATAAAAGCATCTGCATAAAGCACAACATTAAGATTATAAAATTATAAAAAAACAATTAATTATATGCCGAATCAATACGTTTTAAGATTATTTTTGAACACTTCATTTGATCTACTATTACGAAACTCTCTCAAGGGATAGAATAATATAAAACAAAATGAACCACATAAAAGCATCTGCATAAAGCACAACATTAAGATTATAAAATTATAAAAAAACAATTAATTATATGCCGAATCAATACGTTTTAAGATTATTTTTGAACACTTCATTTGATCTACTATTACGAAACTCTCTCAAGGGATAGAATAATATAAAATAAAATGAACCACATAAAAGCATCTGCCTAAAGCACAACATTAAGATTATAAAATAAAAAACAACAATTAATTATATGCCAAATCAAACAGATATATTTTAAGATTATTTTTTAAAACTTCATTTGATCTGCTATTACAAAACTCTCCCAAGGAATATAATCTACAGTGAAGGCCTTGCCTGAGCAAAGGTTATATCCCCCACTTACATGTAGTATCGAGCTTTGGAAGAAGAGGTATACTCAGGAGCTTTGAGAGCAGATCGAAACCGCGGGACCTTCCGGAGAATTGACCACTGAGCCATTATGCGACGAATTATCCTAAAATTGTGACTTTTGCTTCTTCTTTTTTTCTGGGGTTTCTCCCATCTTTAATTGTCATCACCCATTATCACCATTCAGGATTTCGTCTTCACCGATGAGGACAGCGGCTGCGCCAGGCTGCTGCTTCCCAAGCCTGGGGATGGGTTCGGATCAGTCGTGAACGAAGCGGTCCAATACCATGGCCAGACACCCTTCGTAACTGGCAACACATGTATCAGGCCGTGCAGTAAGTACTTCATTTCTATGATTCATGTTTGTTTTGTTTTTAGGAAGAAATGAAATGATAAATTGGCTCTCCAGTAGACCCTCAAAGGACCATTTTTGGCTCTGTCACAAACAAAACATGGTCACTTCTAGAAAATGTATCAAGGCATGCGGTATAGTACTCTCGGATTGTATAGGAAAATAAGTTACAATTTTATTGGGGGCATGCTACCCCCATTTCTTCTGATGAGTATTACGTAGCTTTGGAAAATTCTGCCTCTTTTCTTTATGAATCATCTTCCTTTTTTTTTGGACAATGCTTCATTTTTCTCTTATCATCATCTACCTATTGTTGTGATTCCTCACCGTTGCAGTGAATATATACCAAATATTTCGTACTGTGTTTTTTTTTACTAACAAATTCATTTTTGTATGTCTTTACATAATGAATTGGTCTTGGAGTATTATGTGTTTTCTTTGATTCGAAGAAGATTGGGTTCATCAAATATATATTATGATCAAACTGCTATTTGTTCATAGAAGTATGCTTTGGCCACTTTTTATTCATTTTATTTGTTTGTTGCACATTTTATACGCCAAATAGCTTCCATAATTGCATTGAATGCGGTTTAATAATTTCTTGAAACATTAATGTAGCCCCATTCCATAATTAAACCCTGTTTTATACGTCATAAGTATGTAGCTTTCATAGTAGCATGTCCTCTGTAAATGAAATCGTACTTTAATTTCTTGAAACATTAATGTATAGTAACCCGTGTTATACGCCATGTGTAGCTTCTATAACGGCATATACTTTTTATTGATTTTGACATGATGCTGCAATTCAAAAAAACTTTATATTTCGTCTTACGTTTTTGTCATGTTTGTCATTTCTAAACAATCCATCGATTTCTGCAATCATCAAATTTCATCTTTCTTTTTTTAATTATGTGTATATAAAGATAACAACTAAATTATTCATACCCTTACCAGGCTTTATAATTTGTTAAGTATGAGAAAAATGTGTTTGTTCCGATTTATGTTTCTTGAGAATGTGTCAAATTGCAGCTTACATCTTCAAGTATTCAACAAATGCCCTAATTCAACCAGCCCACCTTTAGCCTAATTCTTGAGTAACGAAAAACACACAAAACCTCAAATTTACAAGGAGTATGAATAATTCTTATCTGTATGTATTAAATGAATACCTCTATTGAGTGTGGCTTTTCACGTTTTAAACGATCGCAAAGACATTCGAAAAATTCACCCAAGGCATTTTCAATAACCTTGTCTACCACCTATGTTATTGCAATAAGTCAGAATGCAAAATGCATATATTACATGTTGTTAGGTAGGGCAAGCTATAATAGGGACTTTAAGATTTGCACGTCAACAGCTTTGACTGCAACGTGTGACGTCATTTTAAGGCACTGCGCATGCGTTACGTCGTCTCAGTCGGCGATCGAGAATGCGTCAACCTTGATTTTCCTAAATCTAGTACACACTATTTTGGTATTTATATAGCGCCTTTACATGCTCAAGATACTAGTATGCCGCGTGCGCATAAAATATACAGTTCCTCAGGTAGACAAAGGAATATCCCTTCCCTGCTATTATGTAAAAATGTGTAGAACAGGTGTCACATGCATATTCACCTGTTCTACATATTTTTTTACATAATAGCAGTGAAGGGATGTTCTTTTGTTGAGGGTAGAATGAGGAACTGTATATTTTGTCCTCTTTCTTTGTCCGTGATGTTCATAGTGTTACTTCCTGCATGCATGTATATCGTCGAGTGCAATCTAAAAGATTTCTAATTGTAGTCAACATGGGCAGTTAAGTACGTTGACACGCATGATCAGTCGGCGTTCGTCGTGTTCTCGTCCACTCAATCTAAAAGTCCCTAATGTTTGTTCTACCTGGCATCAACTAATGTACCCAGTTCGCATTCTGACTTTTGAATTTATTATTCGTAACAGATGATTGAAAGCATTCGTATCATGGTACTTCACAAAGACGTATGCATGAGATTTGGTTACAATAGGAACTTTTAGATTTGCACAACGACAACGTGGATGGCTACGATCGACGTCCTTTTAATGCACTGCCTTGAATGGACGTCACACGTATCAGTCCACGCAAATCTAAAGGTCCCTATTACCAAAATGGTCCATTCTATCACGGTTTCTGTGGAATGAGGTAAAGAAAGTGCTTTGGGTTGATTTCTCGAAAGCTTTGCGATCGCGTTTCTTGGACATTTATTGAATAACATACAATCTTCTTTACAGGTGCCGGAAACCGTCTTGTGTCGACTAACATGTCTCTGCTTCTATCCCTGAGTGTCGCCCTCTACGCCTTTCTTTCCAAACTCTTCTAAATCAATCACGCCTATACCTCTTATCATCATAACCTATCTATCATTCGTGAGTATAACTTTTCTATAAAAGTGTTACTTTCTCTGGATAAAGTGATAAAGTGTTGATGGGCAGAACAAAGCAATGGGTTCAAATATCACTATGAATATGACGGACAAAGAAAGAGGACAAAATATACAGTTCCTCATTCTACCCTCAACAATATTGTGGTAGACAAAGGAACATCCCTTCACTGCTATTATGTAGAACAGGTGTCACATGCATATTCACCTGTTCTACACATTTGTACATAATAGCAGTGAAGGGATGTTCCTTTGTCTACCACAGCAATTGTTGAGGGTAGAATGAGGAACTGTATATTTTGTCCTCTTGCTTTGTCCGTCATGTTCATAGTGAATGTTGTTGGACACGTTAGATACAAGCCTGGGGGTTTAAGCATGTCGCTCTCAAAGAAACAAATTCCCTTAGGGTCATAAATCATTTGTGTAACAATTTCAAATCAGATTCATAAAACGCATCATTTTCATCCAAAATGCATTAGTGCTAATAAGTATTATTGATATCATGCACCTGTTCACTCGTACAATTATGGAAACAGCAAATCAATGAATTTGAATCTGAAATTCGATCGAATTCGGCGAAATGAAGGAAAACGGGTAGTAAGGAAAAATATAAACGAAATAGAGATGAACAGTTGCTATTAAAGGTTGGCTCAGTCAGTAGAGCGTCCGCCTCACAACCGGGAGGTCGTGGGTTCGAACCCCGGCCGCGTCATACCAAAAGACGTTCAAAGACGGGAGTTGCTGCTACCTTGTTTGGCGTTCAACAACTAAGGGATAGAGCAACGTCGATCTGGCGCTGCTCAGTGGCTGCCGGGCTCACGATCAACTGGGCAAAAAGAATTTCCATTTTCGGTTTAACTTAATAGAATTTGGAGTGGACTTGTCTAGACTTATGTCAGATACCTATAATTTTAATAGTAATCAGAAACTGTGGTCATTGGAGGCCAGGATGTAGGCCTACAGCTTGTCATCTTTTACAAAAAGAGAAGAAATCAAAATGCATCGACCATCACCACTTTATCCACGGGAATTACTGTCATATAATTTTCACCTCACTGAGTTATTCATGTTTCCACCTAAATAAATCTGTTCGGAGACTCGTAATCAAGACCTCGAGAGTTGTCTGACACATTATGGCCCGAATTCACAAAGCAAGGTTTGAGCTCAGACCAAGGTTTGTCGTCAAACCTCCTTTTGTTTCGCCAAACCTCCTTTTGTTATTTACAAACCTGGTTTGAAAAGAACAAAAGGAGGTTTGGCGAAACAAAAGGAGGTTTGACGACAAACCTTGGTCTGAGCTCAAACCTTGCTTTGTGAATTCGGGCCAATGTGTTTTGTTTGCATGCCTCACTTCCTTTCAAGATAATTATGATCAACGCGTTTTGTTCTCATTCTCATCATCTCATTTTCCTTTCATTTGTATTTCCCGATCATACATAAATGTATTTTACTGCACTCACACATTTCACCATTTCTAACGTTTGAACCATTTCTGCAACACTTTGTCTTTAATCACAATAATCACGATTATTTCCTTTTAATTTACTTTAATTATTTTCTCAGACACATATGTGTTTTGTTTGCATACCGCACTTATTTCAAGATAAAATCAACGCTTTTTTCCCTTCTCATTCTCATCATCTAATTGTCCTTTTGTTTAAATGAGGGACTTTACTCGCTCGCAAGAATAGCGATGTTGTGCTCTCATAATACATTATCGTTTCCCTTTAAATAACCGATCCCTCCGAATGTAGTCATAAATCTCTGTTCATCTCTCATTCAAAATTACTGGATTTTGTAAAAGTCAAATGTGAAGAGTTTGGCCTGCATAATTATGAATATTAGGGAAAATATGATTTATGGTTTTCAGTAAGACATGGGGAAAAAACCCCTATTCTGTTTGGAACTAGATGGCCATGTCATTGAGCAGGTCAATAATAACATCTACCTGTAGGGGAAAATGTTACTGATGATGCCAGTTGCGAGGTAGATAACAAAAGAAGGATTCGCGGAATACATTATTGGTATAATGAAAGACTTATTTACATCTGAAGAAATGTGAAAATTAATCTTAAATTGCTATATCCCTGGTCTGTTGTATGGAGCATACACATTGACCTGAACAAAGAATATGCATAGAAAAGTAAATCACATTTCTAAATTTGGATGTGCAGGAGAATGATGAGAACAGCATGAAAAATAGAAAGATAGGGAAACTAACAGGGTCGATATGGCAGGGTTTAAACTATATAATCCTGATAGGAAAGGTTAAAGAAAGCCAAAATACTTTCATCACATTAAAAGACATCAGAGTCTCTTGAAATATTTTTTCATTGGAAGGAAACGTAGAAGGTACCATACCAAGAGGGAATCCAAGAACTAAATGGGAGGCGAACATGAAGGCATGGAATGACACTGCAATCGTTTACTAGGGTGGTAGAAAGCAGAGATGTCTGGGAAAATGTTTGAATCGACCTCCGGGTGTTGGAGAAGATACCTAAACTACTAACTTGAGACAACATTCCCCTTTATGGATTGTGATAATATGACTTACAAAGTGTTATAACATGAACACCATAAAAATCTATTGATGTTGTCAAAGATAAATAGTAGTAGTTTAACGTTTAACAACGTTGTAGGCAGTGACACTTGAATTGGATAAACCTTTTCAAAAGGCCTGTTTCTGGTTTATTTCATCGTAGTAAAAACGTGAGATGACCAATTTTCGATTTCGAAAAATACGTCATCTTAAAAAAGATTGCATGACTGTCTCTCTGTGTATATGTCATGTTCCACAAATATTGTACTCTGCGATACTGAATGAAGTTCTTCTTTTTTTTAGTACATAGTATCACACATTGCAATTCATATTGTTCTTTTCATTTTTAAAATAGATTCAACGAGTGTCACACGTTTTGTGTCTTATTTCATTTAATTTCATTAATTTATTTTTCAACATTCCAGTTAAAGGTATGGACCAGTTTTTGAAACGCCCCCCCCCCCCTCAAAAAATGTAATGGAAGCTCTTATACCAATCATCTGAAAGAATATGTTTTTACTAATTTACCGACTAATTGAATTATTTGGTAAATTATAATATCTATCCGGACTGGATAGATATCGCGTTGTCCCATATACATCTTTCTGTGTACAGTGCTTGTAACTTTATCAAGACTGAGCCAAATTTCTTATCATTTTGATGATTTCAGAACCTTGCAGTAACACATCACTACTTATATGCTAGATGAACAACCTTTTCTGATCGATTCCACAACGTTTCTTTCACAATACAATCGCATGACCAGAACTGGTCTATACCTTTAAAAAATACAAAACATGCAAATATAAAATAATGTCCATTATAAAAAATTAAAAAACACATATATAATAAGAAAAACGATCAAGTGACAAAGGGGGGTGGCGGGTAAAACGATGAACCAGTATGCAGATGGGGGGGGGGACGGAAAAGTTTCTTGTCAGGGTGAATCCCCAAAATAATCATATCCCATTGTAAACATATGGAAACAAAAGGGGCAGGGGACGTATATGATTGTTCGTCACCCACGTTTACTCTTGCTTCTCGCAGTGACGCATTGAGTAATGTCGAAATAAAAATAACCTAAACTCGAAAAAAATCTTAATTAAAAATTATCTAAGCTCAAAATTATGGGAACATTTTTTTCTTCATTTATTCTAAAGTACTTCCCATCTCAATTTGTTTTAAATGTTAATCTTTTCCCTTTTTTTTTTAATATCACAGCGTCTCCGGGTACACCACCGGTAGGAGATGGAGGTGGTTTTGCAACAAGCATAAAACCTCTTCAACCTTTGACCTTTGCCCTGGTGACCTTAGCTTCAATCCTGTTCTCTCTTCGGCGCTGAAATCTGGACAAAAAGAGGGACTATTCGAGATCGCCTTTAGCAGTTGAATCATTTACATTTAATTAGATTTTGTTTAAATAAAATATACCAAGAAACATTGTCTTCTCCTTTATTTTGTGATAACGGAGAAAAAACTTTTTATTTCGACTTTCAGTCACCTGTGAAATCATTTATACAAAACCATAAACTGTCAAATCGATTGTAGATTGATGTTCATCCGGCCTTTATTATTAATATATTATAGAAGAAAAAACGACGGATCCAAAAGTTAAAAGGTTGTGTCCAGTATTTCATTTACGGGCTTTCTCGAGACCAAATATCAACATGCTTCGGCTGTTCATCTTTTTTTTTGTCTATATACGCAGTAATTTATTAAATGATCACATACATGTAAATAAGGTAATGTTTTTGTTCTGTAAACACTGTAAAAATCATTCTTGATAGAGTGAGAGAATTTATATAAATTCATTCAATAGATTGTAAGTTTGTTGTTTAGCTGAATTTTAATGAAAAAGAACAACAACAATTTATAAAGCTGATATGTTGTCTTTATAAATGATGTTTTTTTTTTTTAATTGATTCTTGATCTTACAACCAAACTATTAAATGCCTGGTGCATACGAGGTCGATTACCCTTTTTTCTGAATGTAGAGATTTATCTATATATATATATACGGAATGATTGTCTTGAGTGTCTCACAATGTTGAATATGTCTTGATAACGCACACATACTCAGATAGCAAATGCTAATTGCTTGTACATTCGCCATATTACAAATTTACGCTTTACAATGCAATCTTACAATTTAGTCAAAAGGTATTCTTTTAAGGTATATAGAATTTGATAGAAAACACACGAATATGTATAAATTACATATTTGTTTTGCTTTGGCAAACAGAACATCATAAATAGCGAATAAATTCAGTGGCATCATTGTATGAATATGTTGACAGCATATGATTGTGTATGTCTACGGAATCGGTTAAATATGTGTTTATTTTTATCAATTTAAGTAGTTGTCGAGATATTTTTTAGAGTTTCCTAGAAATATTTTATAGGAGTGCAATGAGTGACAAATATTATCTGTTATGTCTGCCAAATGGCTAATGGAATGTGTACACTATAATTTAAAGTGAAACAAATAGTATAGCGCTGCATAGGTATAAGACAGAACCCCCAAAAAGCTTGTTATCGATAACAAGATACGATCATTGTTAAAAGCTACTGATATCTTTACATTCGATTGGCTATGAGTAGATTTGACATATATCTGAAGCGTCTGTTATTGATACAAAGTTTGATGAAACAGGGCCATGTTTACCACAAATAAAGTGGAATAAAAGATATGTAATAGCTCAGTCGCGATGTCAAACCAACTCTATACCGAATCCATACCGACTCCATACCGACTCCAAACCGACTCCAAACCGACCGATGTTTAGCCATTGGGGTTATGTTCGGTATGGTTTCGGTCTGGTGTCGGTCTGGTGTCGGTCTAGTTTGTGTGACTGGGGCATACAGAGTATAAAACTAAGAGAACGAAAATATGTATTTCATGTAAAAAAAAAATCATTTCGTTTTACTCAAAATTGATTGCCATAATATGGTTTGCAATTTTGTGGAAATCTCGATGCTCAGTGATTGCAAAAAATAACACAAATTGACGGGAATAGATGGTAAATTTCAACCAGAGTCGTGATTCAGAATCATGGTTCTTCTGGAAATACTTGTTTTTGAAGAAAAAAATGTAATAGATGTTTTAAAAATACGCCTTTTGAACAATTTTTTGGGAATTCTAGGCGATAGTTGTGAAGGATTGTATTTTGTATGATTTTTTTTCTAATTATCGCACAAAAGGACTTTCGTTAGTTTTAATTATTGCACAAAAAGACTATCGTAAATATATACATATATATAAATATATATATATATATATATATTTATAAATATATAGCGCATGTACAATTTTATTATTGACAATCTTTGACAACATGATTGGAATGACTTGATGGTATAAATATCGGTAAAACTGTGTTGAAATTAGCCTTTGTGTACAAACTTTGAAAAGAGACCAAAACATGTTATTTATCACTTTTGTTTTAAATCAATCCAAAACCATCATTAATGTGTAAAAATATGCTTTTCTTTGATAAGTGCACCACAGATTGATTAAAATAACAATAAATATTATTCATGATATTACTACTAATGATAGAAATAATAATGATAATAAAAACTTAATGAAAATACGAAGAATAATGATTATAATAATAATAATTATAATAAAAGTAATAATGATTATGATAAAGTAGCTGTTTCGGCGCTCAATACAAAGTATCATATTACCTTAATAATTTTTTTGTAAATTTATTTCACACAGGTAATTTACAGGATTGACTATTAGCTGTGAAAGCTATACATTCATATTTGTATTCATCCATTTATATTTCAAGTTTGTTATCAAAGTCTGCACTAGTCATTTCGTCATGTTTGTCTCTGTTCTGACGGGAATTGGTCACACTTGATCTTTCTTAGATATAGAGTTCCAATCAATGCACTTCGGAATTTTTTCGGAATTTTTTCGGTATGGGGGCGGACGGGCGGTGGTAAAATATGACGCGGATAAACCGCCGCGTTTTTTCCTTCAAAGATAGCGTATAGTGTAATACGCTTCACATAATCTGTATCTTATAATAACACAGAGCTCAGTGAATACGCGCAGAACCATTGGCGCGCGTAGTTGCCATTTATAAAAAAAAAAAACGGCGGTTGTTTTGAAAAACCTATGTCGATTAGTGTCTTCTACTGTTCAATCTTTCAACTTTGTATTAGACAATAAATATACGTTTTCACACAGTACTACAAAGAACTCAGTTGTGAATTATTTTGTAGTATTACTATTGTGTAAGAACTAATTTTGCTACAGAGTCATCATAAATATTAAGCACAGGAAGCATAATGGTATTGAAATTACTCTTAAGTTGATTTCTTGACAGTCTTTTCCAGTGTGCTATAAGTTAGCGTTCAATTAGTCTATCAAAAGGAAAGTCCACTCCAAAATTAACTTACTTTCAATAGAAGCAGAACAATCTGACAAACCAATCAAAAAAAAGTTTGAGCAAAGTTTGATAACTTATAAGAAAGTTAAGAGATGGAAGAGAGAGAGGGAGAGGGGGGGGGGGTAGATAGAAAGAAAGAGATACAAATATAAGAAGAGTGTGGAGCGTGATTGTATGGAGCGTGCGCATTAAAAAACGCGTTTGCAAATCCTTTAAAACGTCTAAAATAGTAATTGATTAAAATGTACACGGTAGTAGTGGCCAGAGGCGGCGCTCCCGGGGCAAGGGGGCAACGCGCTCCCCCATTTTACAAGTACCCTAAAAGTTCCCAGTATATAAGAAAAGTGCCCCTTTGATTTTATAAAAAGTCCCCTTTTTACATTGGAAAAGTACCTTTTTTAAAACTTTTACAAGTGCTCCTATTACCTTGTAAAAAGTGCCCCTTCCCCTTTTCACCTCTGATAAGTGCCCCTTTTCCTTCGACATGTTCCCCTTTTTCTTAACAATAAGTGTCCATCCTCATAAGTGCACTTTTTAATCTCTAGTAAGTGCCCCTGTTCACTTTTGATAAGTGCCCCCTCTTTGAATAAAAGAGCCGCTTCTCCTTCTCATAAATGCCCCTTTTTACTATGAAAGGTGTCCTTTGTCATTCTCACAAGTGCCCCCTTTTATCTCTGGTAAACTACCCTTTTCAGGTACGAGAAGTTACCCTTTTCACTTCAGAAAAGTGCCCCCTTCCTCTCCGATAACTGCCTCTATTCAAATCTGAGAAATGCTCGTTGTACTTTGACAAATGCCCCTTTTCCTCCTGATAAGGGCTCTTTTCATCTCTGATGAGTGCCCCCTTTTCCACTCTAATAACTGCCCCTTTTATTTTGACAAGTGCCTTTTTTCCTTTCTATTAAATGATATTTTTCCAACTAATAAGTGCTCGGGGAACTATGTCTCCACAAGGCCATTTGGCCTTATTTTTAGTTCCCTATTTTCATTTTCTTATATATTGCAAATGCTTATCATTGTATATACCTTTGTATTGTTTTTATTTAAAATGGAAATTAATAAAATGAATTTGAATTTCCCTTCTCATAATAACCCCTTTTCATCTCTGATAAGTGCCCCGTTTATTTTAACATGTGCCTTTTTTTCCTTTTTAATAAGAGCCTCTTCCCTTTTCTCATAAAAAAACTCCGATAAATGACCCTGTTCAGATCTGATCGGTACCCCTTTTCTTTCAACAAATGCACATTTTCCTTTATTATAAGTGCCCCTTTTTCATTTTCGTAAGTGCCCCATTTCATATTTGGTCAGTGCCCTTTAAATGCCCCCTTTCGCCTCTGATAATTTCCCTTTGGATTTGATATTGATCTTAACAATGTTACGGCCCCTTTTCCTTTCTAATAAGGGACCTATCCCCTTTTAATAAATGCCCCTTTTCACCTCTTATAAACGCCCCTATCAAAATTTGATAGGTGCCCCTTTTCCGTCGACAAATGCTCATTTCCCATTCTCATAAGTGTCTTTTTCATCCCTGGTGAGTGCCTCTGTTTGTAGGTGTAAGAAGTACTCCATTTTCGCCTCTGATAATTACCGTTTGTACTTTGACACGTGCTCCTTTTCTTTTCAAATAAGTGTATTATCCCTTTCGATAAGTCTCCCCTTTCCTCTCATCATCAAACGCGCCCCTAATTTCAAGCGACTAAGAGCGATTTTCCCCAAAGCCGGCTCGCTATGCTCGCACGCATTTATAGATGATATAGTTATTTTACTTATCAAAGGTCTTTTCGCCTTCCGTTATGAGAATGTGCTTATAACCCCATCAGGATTGTGTTTTTTCTCTGTATAAGATGTAATTTTTCGCACTGCGGCCTCACAAATCTTAACATTTTTCCTCGCTCGCTAATGAATTTTCAGACCATCACACCCAACTGCAAACTGTTATTTTTTACATCGGTGACTTTGAATTATAACCTTCACCCCACATTTCAGTTACCATTTACCTGAAGAATAAGTAGCCGACATATTGGGCATTCCTTTTTTCAGCAAACCGTATTTGAATATTTAATTTACATAATCCCTACCTGGGTACTAAATAAATCAATGTTATGTTCCACGAATCTTACAATAATTGAAATGTGGGGTGAAGGTTTTTATTCAAAGTCACCGATGTAAAAAATAACAGTTTGTAACATGGAATTACAGCATGTACCATCACCCCATCCTGACTCCCATGGACGCACCACTGAGTCTACCAGGGAAAGTCACAATGCTACAACAAAAAATGCAATTCCTCTTCACTCATGCATAACATTCTGGTTTAATAAACCATGAAATTCACTCAGCAAATCATGAATGTATCATATCACCCTCAATTTTGTAAGCTCCAAAGGATTTACCTCTCACATATTGGAAGGCTAATTCCTGCGCAACTTAATTTTCATACGGTTTTACCCTTTAAAAAAGTGAGCATTGCTCACCAAAGCATGAATTATTTTCGGACTTTTTGGTGTCATATGGGAGTTGAGTTTATGAGCTTTCCATACATATAAAACTTTTACCCAGAATCATATTTTTTATTCGGCAGCTATTTCAAAAGTGTATAGTTTTTTTCGGGACGCACCGTATAGCAGATACTGTAGCATATTTAACTTGAACTTAAAACTTGTAGAACCGCAGAAGGAGGAGAAGGACTAGTGGAATTGAATGCAGAACTGGTCTATAGTAGATTGATACAGGGAAAGAAGCATGGTGGAGTAGAGATAACATTCAATATGAAGAACGATTAAGATAGAAAGCAGGGCACTTGGAAATTATTCGAAAGTTGGTGCGCAATTGTTCCTTGGGTACGACTTGAAACCCTAGTGGCTCTAGTTTATGTAATTGCTGATAATAATGAAACATATTGTACAGGAGCAGACTTAAGGATCCCTATCGTTAGTAGGGATACTAACAACAAGCAAATAGGTACGAAGACTGTATCGGAGCAGAGAAGATGTTGGAGGGGAAGGAGCAGGAGCAGCAGGAGCTGGAGGTGAGAGAAGGACGGGCCCAATGACAACCGCAGGAAATGGGGGGGGGGATATAACTGGAAAAATACACAGGTTGTTGTATTCCTAGATACAGCACAGAAGAAGAGGAGGAGGAGGAGATGGGGGGATGATGATAGAGGAGCAGGCCTAAGAACAGCTGCAGGCCGAAGATTGGAAGATTAGAAATAGAAGTAATAATAATAATAATAATACTCAGTTCTTTTATAGCGCATAACACATTACAGGATAGCATGTCCCTATGCGCTTTAAATAGAAAGGAAACTATTACAAGAAAAAGCCATACAAATTAGAAAATCCCCTTTTAGAAGCAAAGAAGTACATGTAGTGTTGGACGCTGAGTGGGGTATACACTTTTAACATTGAATAAATACGTTTTAAGAGAAACCTTAAACTTGTTTAAATTTATTATGCTGTATATATTGTACAAATTATAATTTAATACAAAAATATACATATTTAATCAACGCTTGTTTCTGTTTGTTTTTATTCTTACGTTTTTTTTAAAGGGAAGCAAGAAATGGTGACAAAGAGAGAGAGAGAGAGAGAGAGAGAGAGAGAGAGAGAGAGAGAGAGAGAGGGGAGAGAGACTAGTGGGGAGTTGCAAGAAAGTTGAGTTGCAATCGATTGCAAAATCAGTTACTTGCAATCAATCGCAACTTTCTTGCAACGCCCCATAAGTCCACTCCAAAAATAATTTGCTTTCAATAGATGCAGAAAAACAAAAGAAACAGAGCCAACAAAAATTAAGTAAAATCTGATAAATAATGAGAAAAAAAAAAATTTAAGTATGAAAAGCTATGGAAGTTAGAAAAGCACTACACAAAATTAATTGCCAATTTGGTTTTCAGTTTGTGACATCACTGCCTTACTATTTATCAATTGCTTTATATATTTTTATCCCATTAATTTCCCTTTTTATCCCCCAAAAAACTTGATTTCCCCATAATTTTGCCAGGTTATATGATTTGTATCATATTGCGTGCATGACATTTCACAAAATCTTTGATGAACTTCGAAGAATTGATACTTTTTTCTGAACATTGTATTTTCATAGTCATTGATTTTTATATAAATAGTTTATCGAAATTCACATTTTTTATTTCTCATGTGACCGACTAAAAAAAGAAATTCGCTTACTTTGGACAATTGGATTTCCAGCACTGCCACTATCTTATTTTTAGTGTCATATGAAAGAAGAGAAATCAAGCTTTTCATCGACGTAAACATTAATAAAAGCAACAATCGGGATCATTGAGCAACTTTAGTTTCCTTTCTTTTTTAACAGACACCCTATATTACAACTCTTCTTCCAACACGCATATGCACTCACCAGGAGTTCACTGTTCACACATATACAACACAAATCGTCGGCCGGCTGGCAGAAGGGCGTTAGCGCGCGAGCGACTCGAAAACTACTTTTCGAATTATTCGCATGTAAAGATTTGTTTTATATTTAAACTGCTTTCCGTCCCGAAAATTGGTTTAAAACATAAAAGACTAATAGAAATGTTGTAGTAGAACACAGCCACAATTTGTTTTTTCTCGGAATAAGTCAGTTTTTATAAAAGTTTGAGGCGATTTAGTGCTAACGCCCTTCTGCTTAAAGTTTCATTATTGACCTGAAATTCTAGCTAACGCCCTTCTGCGAGCCAGGCGACAAAATATTGTATATACATGTATCTCAAAGCTATACACAACAAAAGCTCAACAAATAGTGATCAAATTTAAAAGAAAATCCTTTTGTATTTGCAACAAAAATAATTCACGACACCCGACTACTCCTTTAAAGAATTTGAAGTATAGATAAATATTTCCCATAAAAGTGATCATATTGATCATTGTGAATAGTATTAATGTCCACACAACCATTATGCAAGTCATAAATAAGTAAGATTTACTATATGTATTATGTATCACTAAATAGAATATAATGATTGATGAAAGAGACTGAGAAAATAAGGAAGTTGAAATATAATTCATTGTTTTATGAAGAAAAATCCTGTTGCTTATGAGCAGAATACAGGTTTACACTCTTGGTGATCAATATTTAGGAAATTTTCAGTTTGGAAATTAGTGATACCTTTGTATCTTCAGCATAGCAAGGTAAAACAGTCATATTTCAGTTAGGCATTGCCTACTTGTATAGAGTACCGAAGCTGTGACGTCATAAAAATTTATTTTTAGAATTTCTCAATTTTTTCTTCATATTCCGAAGGAACATCAAAAATAATGTCCAAATGTCGAAAACCAATTGAATATGTTAAGTATTGGGTCAGATATGACCATCTGAATAAATATACTCCCCATAGGAACTCAGTGTTATATGCTCTGGCTCCTAATGGTTAGGAGCCAGAGCATATAACACTGAGTTCTCATAGGACATATATTCATTCAGATGGTCATATCTCAGCCAATACTTGAGCATATTCAATTGGTTTTCGACATTTGGACATTATTTTTTATGTTCTTTCGGAATATGAAGAAAAAATTGAGAAATTCTAAAAATAGATTTTTGATGACGTCACACTTCACCACTCTATACTCTTTCCCCCAACATTGATTACAATATTTGAAGTACCCATTTTCTACTCCAGGGTGGAGAGAAATAACCGTGGATAGAATACCTTGTGTAGGGGCATACAAACAGATTCGTAATCTCAGCATCTTGACTGAAAACCTGGGGGGCGTTTTCACAAAACTTGTCATCAGTGACAAATGACAATTTGTGTTACGAGCTACTGAAATCCTTGCTTCTGATTGGTTATCAGCAGAATTGTCACTGATTTGTGTTTTTTGCCATTGAAAAAAGGCTTTGTGAAACGCCCCCTGGTGAATGGATCACTCGTCTCAATGCAATTTAAATAATTTACTTTTCATTGATTTATGTTAGCAGTGAAGATAATTGATTTTTAATATATTTCATAAGAACAGCTCCAAAAAAGGGAAATGTTAATACCTTTCTACCACAAGTTAGTGTACCATCGCTGCCACATCCTTATTAAATGCCTCTGCGCATATTCCTGACCGCAGGCAGTCGCTAACAAAGAATCTATTGAAGATTCCACAGACAGATGTATAGATATGCCTTTAGCAAAGAGAGTTATCCAGTACATACAATTCCTTACTCGTGATAAATATGTATCACAATTTACCAACATTTGTTACCCAAAGTACACTTGTGCATTTCACACATAGCCTAAATACTGGTGCCGAGGAACAGAGAGAAGAGTACGACATCATTTAACTCATAGAGTAATGAATTGTTGCAACTATCTCTCTCTCAATGTGCTACGGTACTGACCATCAGCATGTTTTAAAAACTAGATATATAATCTGATTCCAAACAATTGTGCTTGTTTTCAATATTGCTAGTGTCTGATACAGACCATCAAAAGTAGATTTTCTCCATGCTTCAAAATATAAATACATGAATTTACCTTTTCCATATAAGATTTCTACTCTGTCTATTTGACTCTTAGAGACATTGATAAATATGTGATTGATAAATATGTGATATGTTCCACAGTAGTGTGAATTGCCTGAGACGTGATTGAATGGCTTTCACTTCACAATAGTATGTACTGCATTAGATAAATGCATAAACTGGGAAATGTGCAATGAATGATTTAATATAAATCAGGTTTGCTGACTAAACAAAACTTCCGGAGAGAAGACGAAAGCCTTGAGAATCATGGTGGGACTTCTAATGAACTGAAGCAACCACACACAGAATAGTGTCCCTTTTGTTTTTATGCAATTATGTTCACACATAATTTCTACTGCACGTACAAGACTATGTATGCTTAACATGCATAGCACATGGTCTGAAATTAAGAAAACACCTGGGGGGTGTTTCACAAAGATTTTAAGTCGAACTTAACTCTAAGTTGGACTTAAATATTATGGAGAGCCATTTGTAGCCTTAAAATAAAATATTTCCAAAAGCAAAAATTAATTATTTTAGACTTTTCATAAATTCCACATCAAGAACATGAAATCTCCTTGATGATAAACAATATGAATGATTTGAATCAACATTTTATGCCTTTTAAAATAACTTTTACAAAATATTTTCAATGATGCTAACGGCTTTCCATAATTGTCAAGTCCAACTTAGAGATAAGTTCAACTTAGGATCTTTGTGAAACACCCCCCTGGGCTCACATTCATTAAACTTTACTAAGCTACTTGTCAACTGATTACATATAAGCTATAGTACATAGTTAGTTGACAACTAGGCTTAGCGATGTTTTATGAATACGAGTCTTTATACCGAATTGCCACTACAGCAATGTTGTAGAAATTTTTGACTGAAATTATTTTTTGTAGTAAGAACAATGAAAGAATACATGACCATGTAACATTATTCAACCTATAATTATGCTTACATACTACATACTACAACTTATTGTTTACAAACACGATGAAAGAAAAAGAAATAATCAACTATAGAGGTCTACATGATGGATGTCTCGCGTACAGAAGGGCTCCCTCTACTGTGGTACCTGTACAGGCGAAACAGACAAGGAGAACGGACAAATGTTAATATTCACATACAATTATATCGAGTACATGGAGGAAAATAAAAAACTCCAAACAATAAGACCTCATTACCGTATTTGCCGGCGATAAGGCCGCAGCGCCGTATCCCCGATTTTGACATTAAAAAAAATTTAAAAAAAAAAAAAAAAAAAAAAAAAATGCTTTTGTCGAAGTCGGGATTTGATCTCTTGCGTACAAATGTTGATGTGACTAAAATCACTGCCTTAGACCGCTCGGCCATCCCGCACTGATGCTAGCATATGGAGTTTTCTGTGATGTATTCATTGCGCCTCTCTCTTGTGTATTGAAATGGATTCAAAATAGCGACTTCGCGTGCTGGATGCTTCGCGGCAGCTCCGTTAAACGGGCCCTTCTTTTACTTTTGCAATGCATTGGCACAAACTTAGATCAAGATCTATCGGCAGATGTTGTTTTTGGAAGTTTATTTTCGTCTTCATGTCAACAATGCAAGATAAAATTGTCGGTAAGATGTGTGGAAATGTATAGTTATTGTACCGCTCGTAGATCTAGTCCCATATGTGCAAATTCGTGCTGGTTTTGACTTACTTTTTTTTTTTTTTTTTTTACTCTTTTGCCACATAGGCCGCACCCCGACTTTTTGATATTTTCTCTTCCAAAAATACTGCGGCCTTTACGCCGGCAAATACGGTAGATAAACTGGGGAAGATGAACGTTTTACAGATGGCGAGAACTAAATTCTCTTTAGAACCATCTTTTACACCCGTAACAGTTCAGTGTCAGCTTTTAAAGGCATTGTTCAACAATGTTAAACATGAAATGCATGGCCCTACGTGTTATCAGTGTCTGTGATATGGTGTAATACTGAAGCCCTAAAAAAATTGTGCTTCCAAATGATCATGAAGTCAAGTGTCTCAAAGAAGAAAAAATCTTTGAGTGACCGGTTTTACCATCATTTTACCCAATAGACTGTAGTGTTATAGAAACCGTTAGGAAAACAAAATTTCCAATCATAAATATCTTGATAATCAGACGGGCGATCGGCTTGTAAAAGTCATGGGATTCCTGACCGACGAAGATGAACGTTTTACAGATGGCGAGAACTAAATTCTCTTTAGAACCATCTTTTACACCCGTAACAGTTCAGTGTCAGCTTTTAAAGGCATTGTTCAACAATGTTAAACATGAAATGCATGGCCCTACGTGTTATCAGTGTCTGTGATATGGTGTAATACTGAAGCCCTAAAAAAATTGTGCTTCCAAATGATCATGAAGTCAAGTGTCTCAAAGAAGAAAAAATCTTTGAGTGACCGGTTTTACCATCATTTTACCCAATAGACTGTAGTGTTATAGAAACCGTTAGGAAAACAAAATTTCCAATCATAAATATCTTGATAATCAGACGGGCGATCGGCTTGTAAAAGTCATGGGATTCCTGACCGACCTAAAGGTTTATAATTATGATTGCAGCATGTGCTAAATCCAGGATTTTGTTTCAGAATCTGAGACAATGTTACCGAGTCACTTTAAAGATAAAGTTGAGTTCTGGTCATGTGATTGCATTGTGAAAGAAACGGTGTGGAATCTATCAGAAAAGGTTGATCATCTAGTATATAAGTATTTGTGTGTATTGCAAGGTTCTGGAATCATCAAAATGATAAGAAATTTGGCCAAATCTTGGCAAAGTTACAAGCACTATACACAGAATGATGTATATGGGACTACACGAACACGTGGCGAAAAAAATCCGTCCCTGGATTTTTACAATGTTTCATGTCATATTTAGAATATGAAGGCATTTGAAGAGCCATGCTTTTCAGGGAACTTGTTTAATCTGATGTTCTTCCACCCTTGCATAATAAGAATGATAACGCTCACAAATTATGTTTTACCTCTTCCCAGAACTCAACCTTCTCTTTAAGAACCACCTATTACACCCATAACAGTTCAGTGTCAGCTTTTAAGGATGTTCTTGCATTATCTCAGTGGTAGGGCAGTGGTCTTTATAGACAGGTGGTTGCTAAAGCCGGTTTGATGAGCAGTGATAACCTTTCCTGGCCATCCCACTCACTTGAACACTTAAAATAATTCCCCTTTTTTTAAATAATAACGAAAGAAAACTACTGTAAAATAATATTTTAAAAGATTTCTATGTCATGGTATATGATACATATTATCGTCCCTATTTTCACGAAGTGACGGTAGTGAATGAAAATCGCATACACTTTGCATTACGATTTTCCTCACTACCGTCACTTCGTGAAAACAGGGACGTTATGTATGTTAAGTTATTTTTATTTTTTGTATGTTTGTAAAATGTGAGCAAAACAAATATATCAATACCGTAAATCTATTTTTTTTTTTTTTTTCTTGGCCCCAAAAATAGGGGTGTGTCTTATACACAGGTGTGTCTTTAATACATGGAGATTTACGGTATATCAATAGTCAATTATATCGGACAATAAATTAAAATTAAATGAATAACTTACAGCTTTCTTGAGTGCTTGCTCCAGGTCTTTGATGATGTCTTCGGTGTCCTCCAGTCCTACGGAGAGCCTGATGAGACTGTTATCAATGCCCAGCACCTTACGCTGTTCAGCCGGTACAGAGGCATGGGTCATCACCCCACTGCAATGTCAAAGAGAGAAAGAAGAAGTGTAGGAGAAGTGTCAGTGGTCTAGCAGGAAAGTTACCTGACTTTGGAGTATGTTAGATGAGGTTTTTAGGAAGACATGAATCTACAATTGCCACTCTTAGCAGGGGTGAAGTAAATAGTGTCAGTGGTCTAACAGAAAAGTTGCCTGACTTTGGAGTATGTTACATGAGGTTTTTAGGAAGACATGAATCTACAATTGCCACTCTTAGCAGGGGTGAAGTAAATAGTGTCAGTGGTCTAACAGAAAAGTTGCCTGACTTTGAAGTATCATGTTACATGAGGTTCATTCAAATCAGTGTCACTGAACCAACTTCCTTTAGGAAGACATGAATCTACAATTGCCATTCTCAACACGGGTGAAGTAAATAGTGTCAGTGGTCTAGCAGAAAAGCTACCTGACTTTGGAGTAGGTTACATGAGGTTCAAATCAGTGTCACTGAACCAACTTCCTTTGGGGAGACATGATTCTAAAGTTGCCACTCTCAACACGGGTGAAGCAAATAGTGTCGGTGGTCTAGCAGAAAAGCTACCTGACTTTCGAGTATGTTTAGTACATGAGGTTCAAATCGAGTATCACTGAACCAAGTTCCTTTGGGAAGACATGAATCTACAATTGCCACTTTGTATGACCCTTTGATCTTTGACCTTATGACCCTAAAATCAGTTCATTGGCTCTGCAAGATACATACAAGTTCTGAGTTTGATGGTAATATGTCCATTGGTTCTAATGATGTGATCACAAGCTATTTTTGCATACATGATGAGCCCTGTGACCTTTGACCTTGTGACCCCTAAATCTAATCAGTTCATTAGCTCTGCCAGATACATATACGACCCAAGTTTGGCAGGAATCCATCTATCGGTTCTTGAGACGGACGGACGGACAACCCGAAAACATAATGCCTCCGGCCACTTCGTAACAGAGGCATAAACAAAACTTACGGTAGTTCAGCGAGTGATTCGTATCCTCCGAGACTCTCTGCCAGGGTGAAGACCTTGACGCTCTGGAGGAATATCTTGGAGTTCTCCAGATCACCCTTGAGATAGAAGGTCACCATGCCTCCAAAACCTTTCATCTGCTTCTTGAAGATATCATGCTGGGGATGGCTTGGAAGACCTGCATTAGGGAGGAAACACATTTAAAAAGAATAATAATCACAACCAATTACAATAACACAATTATTAAAGATATAGACGGGTAGTGGTAAAATTGCGGTTCAAGGGTTTCGGGCGCAAAATATCCTTTCATTATTGTTTAAATATTGCCTTCAGAGATTTAGATGGCAATACTTGAACCTAAATTTGCAAAAAACTGAAATATATGCCCAAATGTTCAATTTTGAAGTGCATTCGGGATATCTATCCAGGCCGAAGAGATTTGATAATTTACCAAATATATCAATTAGTAGGCAGTTTCCCGGCAAAATTTATATCATCACGTATTAGTCAAAACATATTCTTTCACATGATTGGTAATAAGAGTTTCAATTTCATTTTTTGCGAGGGGGGCGTTTCCAAACTGGTCTATACCTTTAAGAGCGCATTAGATGATTACTTTGACGTGCTTTAAACAATGATATTATTATTCCCCCCAAGGCACTGGATTTCAACCCCAATACACAAGCAGTATCTCCACTCGTTGGGGACTATTCCCTCCCCTGTGTACCATTCATGTGCAGGCCCGTTGGGTCAGCGGCAAAACAGTTACACTGACTTTCTGCAATCCTCATAGATACCAATTATCTCCCGGGTGTGAAGTGGCAATGCAGATTAATGTCTTGCCAGAGGACATTGGTGATGCAGGGATGATACCTTGACATATCTCCTAGACCAAGACACCTCTTTCGTGAGCTTTCTCATTTGTATCCCGTCAGTGTGAATACATTATAGTAAAAATGTCCCCTCAAATCGATTGCTCTTCAATTGCCTAGTATGTAATACATGACAAGAAATGGCAACATTTTTGTGCAGTCCCATAGACACACATCCACATGCAATACATGTCATCTTATTGAACATAAACCAAATGCTCAATAGACTGCACTTATTCATACAAGGGCATCTACAATGTATAAGCTCAGCCTTTTACGAGATTCCCCCACATTTCACTATAAATATATTTGTCTAATTTCAGTTTAAATACGATGCAATTGAGTGTATATGTCACTATGTTATTTCGACTGTATTATATTACTTTCATGGCCTGATATTATTGTATGATTTTGTTACACCTATTGAAAGAACAATACTTTTTATTCTTATTGTTATGATTTATGTAATTAATGTAAATGTGAAATATGAAATCAACTGAAATCTTCTGCAAGATTGCGTCAATTTCTATCAATCTGTATCATTCCAATCAGTATACACCTATTCTAATGTAATACATGATCAATCTTCCTCAAATGCTTGCTGCCAGTTTCTTTCCCAATATAAATACATGACCCGTATTCAACTATATCAGTAAACGCTATAGTAATGTAACTATCACCATCACTATAACAAAAGCATGAGGGCCCTCCTTCATAAAACACATTATCAAAAGCAAATGCTAAATTTCTATCACAAATTTGCTCTCAGCCAATCATATGCCACAAATTCAGTTGCTCATAACGGTTATTGATAACAAGTTTCATAAAACACATTATCAAAAGCAAATGCTAAATTTCTATCACAAATTTGCTCTCAGCCAATCATATGCCACAAATTCAGTTGCTCATAACGGTTATTGATAACAAGTTTCATAAAACACATTATCAAAAGCAAATGCTAAATTTCTATCACAAATTTGCTCTCAGCCAATCATATGCCACAAATTCAGTTGCTCATAACTTATTATAGATAACAAGTTTCATAAAACACGTTATCAATAACAAATGCTAAATTTCTATCACAAATTTGCTCTCAGCCAATCATATGCCACAAATTCAGTTGCTCATAACGGTTATTGATAACAAGTTTCATAAAACACGTTATCAATAACAAATGCTAAATTTCTATCACAAATTTGCTCTCAGCCAATCATATGCCACAAATTCAGTTGCTCATAACGGTTATTGATAATGAGTTTTATGAAACAGGGTGCAGATGATTCCTTCGACTTTACCTGGATAGATGACCTTGCGAACCCTAGGATAGATGACCTTGCGAACCCTAGGATAGATGACCTTGCGAACCCTAGGATCGCTCTCTAGGTATCGAGCTTATATTAGTTATTGTAACTTCTTATTGATAACAAGCATTATGAAACAGGGTCCAGAGAATTCCTTTAACTATACCTGGATAGATGACCTTGCGAACCCTAGGATTGGTCTTGAGGTATCGAGCGACGGCGATACCACTCTTGTAATGCTGCTTCATCCTGATGTGAAGAGTCTTCAGTCCTCTGTTCACCAGGAAGCAATCAAATGGTGATGGAACGCTGCCAGCAGCTACAAAATCACAAATATAATAATAGTTGATTCAATCAGATTTTTTGTTTTACAATAAAAAAAATTAAAAAATTTGTATTAACCACTTGACTGCTATTGGCTTAAAACGCGTTCATACCCCTGTGCTACAGCATTTTTGTACTGTACAAAAGCCGGACTTCTTTTGAAAGTGCGCCATCTACTGTTCAAGACCTGTATAACATCATTGCAGTGCTAATTACACAATAGGGCTTGGCATTATGCAGTGCTACGGTCTTGAAAGTGCAATGCCCTAAGCACGTACATGTACGTGGTACGCACAGGCATGCGAGAGCAAGAACACGTACATGTACGTGGGTAGCAGTCAAGTGGTTAAAGGGATTGGGTATCTTTGCCTCAGATTCTAATATCCTGGATCTAGCTCATGTTGCAATCATAATTATGATCCTTTAGGTCAGTCAGGAATCCCATGACTTTTACAAGCCGATCGCCTGTCCGATTATCAAGATATTTATGATTGGAAATCGAACTTTCATTTTTAGTTTTCCTAATGGTTTTTATAACACTACAGTCTATTGGGGAAAAGGAGTATGGTAAAACCGGTCACTCAAAATTTTTTACTTTTTTAAGGCAGTTCATGATCATTTTGAAGGGCACTGCTGTTTTTTATGATGATGTAAAGAGCAACACGCCTCACATTTCAGTATCTTATAACAAAGAGCTCATTAAATATGCGCAAGTCCTTTGTGCACACATTCGCCATTCATTAAATGTAGCAGTTTTGTTGGGTGGCAGCGGTTTTCCTGCGCTTTATACAGTGAAAAAAATACACGGGGGCTCGGGGCGAAATAGCCCCCAAAATGCCAAAAAGAGCCCCCGAAAATCAGAAAAGAGCCCCTATAATTGCATAGAGTTCAATGCAAAACAAATTTTAGAGTGTTAATTTCATGCAGTCAAGCTTGAAAAGTAGCCCCCGAAAAATAAATATTACTTTTTTCCCTGGCTTTATATCTGAACAAGCCTTTATCGTAGAGCCCTGCACTTACCATAGAGCTGAAAGTGAAGCTTCTCGTAGAGTTCATCGTCGTTGCATGCAATAAGACCCATGACAACATCGGAATGGCCATTCATGTACTTGGTGGCCGAGTACATGACAATATCAGCTCCAAAGTCCAGTCCCCTCTGTATTCAATTAAGTTCAATTTGATTTGATTCATTTCCAATTCTTATTCAATTCAAATATTCAATTTAAATATTCAATTTAAATATTCGATTTAAATATTGAATTCAAATATTCAATTCAAATATTCATTTCAAATATTCAATTCAAATATTTAATTCAAATATTAAATTCAATTCAAATATTCAATTCAATTTAAATATTCAATTCAAATATTCATTTCAAATATTCAATTCAAATATTCAATTTAAATATTCAATTCAAATATTCAATTCAAATATTCAATTCAAATTATATTTTTCCCTTTTCTGGTTCAATTTATTCTAGTCTTTCCAATTTCAATTCTATGTCACTCCACTCTATACAGTTCATTTATATTCTATTCATCTTATGTCAAATCAATTTTTCATTTTTCAATTCTATTCCATTTCAATGTATTTTTAACCCAATTCCATTCAATTCAACACCCTTCAACTTTACTCAATTCTATTCTTTCCAAATAAATCTGTCAATGTTTACATTAATATGCTCAACTTTTTCAGAGAGCTAATAATCCTCTGACAGACACTGAAATGGCATATAATTGATATTATTGTAATCTATAGCTTATAAGCTTTCAGTTGATATATAATTCATCTATTTCATTTTTCAGTTTGGATATGGTCTTTAACTATAAATTTTAACACAGAGGTGAGGCCCTCCTGGATCTTAACAAACAATATGAGCGACAAAAAGATGACCCCTTGCTGCCGTCTGACTAACCTGGAAGTAAGGTGAACTGAAGGTGTTGTCTGCTACTAGGATGCAATCGGGTTGCTGATGGGCAATGGCGCTGACCGCTGCAATGTCCACTAGCTTCAAGGTTGGGTTGGTGGGAGTCTCGACCCATACAAGCTATACAGAGAAGAACAACAGGTGGTTGGTTTACAATTGATTTTTAAAAGAACATATTTCAAGGAAAATTGTTTTTTTTTCTCTGCAATTAAGCTGCTCCTTTTCCCAAAATTCCATGCACCTTTGATGGAATATTATGAATTGCTGGTAATTTTTGCAGGAAAATCCAGAATCTTTAAACCCCTTGAGCATCGTTGCCAATTTGGCTAGCCCGATGCCTGGTATTAAGTTAATGGTCAATTGAAATCTCTTATATTCTTCATTAATACCAAAGTTGACAAAAATGGGAAAGGACTTCTTCTCATGCATGCTGCATTATAAGCCCACCTACTCCCCCCCCCCCTCCCCTCCAATGAACCCATGATCTACAGCCTATTTACAGATACTTTCATAGTATGGCTCTGTTTCTATTTGGGGACGTCTAAGGTATAAAGTCATTTATTGTCCAATATTTTACCAAGTATTGGGAAATTGTGAATACAAATGGACATTAATTGACAGCCAATCTGTAATTTTAGATACTTTGTCTGCTCTAAGGGACAAATAGGGTTGGACTTGTCCATTTACAGAGGCCCCAGAGTAAAGGGTTGTACATCGAAGGTTCAGTGACACAAAGACGTAACTCCATGTTTTGCCAAAATGAGTATTTGATATCAAAATGTTCAGAAAAATGTGGGCTTTCCAGGAAAGACTTTTTAATAACTCCACCTAACACCCCATTGAAGTCAAAGGCTAGTGAAACATAGACGTAACTCCTTAAGGCCCAAGTGCTCAGTGATACTTAAACCACTTTTTTTTCAAAATGGCCAAAGTGGAGTTACGTTTTTGTGTCACTGACCCCTCGACATGTACCTTGGTGTTCTCTTGCATGGCCGCCGCGACCTTCTCAGGGTAGCGGGCATCCACGAAGGTCACCTTGACGCCAAATTTAGAGAGGACCTTAGAGAATAAGCGGTTGGTTCCTCCGTAGATGTCGTCCATAGCGATGAGATGGTCGCCCATCTTCAGTAGGTGGCAGATGGCCGTGGTAGCGCCCAGACCGGAGCTGAAGGCAAGTGCTATATGCGAGAGGAGGAGAGGAAGATACTACATAATAATAATAATAATAATGTTTTATTTACCCAGGGTAGCCACTTCAGTTATGAAACTGCTCTTCCAGTGGGCCCTGCATAACGTAATATGTTATTACTACCCTTCTCCAATCTAATATGCTGAGCGCCTAGCTAGAAGGCAGAAGGTCCCATTGTTATAGGTCTTTGGTATGACTCGGCCGGGGTTCGAACCCACGACCTCCCCCGTTCATGAGGCGGGCGCTCTAACCACTGAGCCACCATGCCCGGTACTAGTGTACTAGTAATGATAATAATGATGGTATGTTCTTGTATAACGCCCATGTCTGTCACGCTGTGACACTCCTACCATTCCAGGGGAGTGTTTCACAAAGACTAAGATAGACTTTAAGTTGGACTTAATAATGGCAGGCAGTTCATGCCACTGTTTGCTCTCACCATTATGATCTTTAGATAATATTTCAAGATTTCATCTTCAGTAATGAATTATCAAACAATGTACATTCTGTAGATTTGTGACCATGATTTGTACGTCCCTTGAGAGACCAATGCCAGTAAATGGTGAGAGCAAACAGTGGCATGAATGGCCTGCCAAAGTTAAGTCCAACTTTCAGTTAATCTTGGTCTTTGTGAAACACTCCCCCTGGAAAACCAGCCTTACCATTATCCTGTTCATAGCCCAGCAGCATTCTAGCATACCCGGTATCTATGTAAACCTGGGTGGAGAGTGGCAAACATGGATCAATATATTGCCATTGGATGCTGCCATCTCATATGAGCAATATATTTGAATTATGTAATATGCATACATTTTCCAGAAAATTCAAAAAAGCATCTTCAAGACTCAGGCTTACAGGAACTCTATCTCTGTGATAATCACATCATTATTCTTCTTGCCGTGTCTGTCAAACATGCATTGTAGGCAGATTGGTTACACATGTGAGCCCTTGAATTTTGAATAACCCTCCCTCTGTAATTATGTAAAACCAGGTTAAGGTAATAGGTGTGTCTAGACTCTACAACTAGTCCCGAGGACAGCTAACATGGCCTATTGTCCTTTGTACAGCATACCCCAGCGACTGTGGGTTACAATCACCACCTGGGTGAATGCAGCAGTAGAATACAGTGGCATACACATGTATGACAAAGATATTGCAGCAATTTTAACTCTGGTGTCACAGGCGAGAATCTTCGGCCATGCATAAAATTGTGCATGTTCAGATATTGTCTCATTTTCTATACTCGCTTCACATTCCTTTTTTTAATTAATTTTGTTTTGTTGTATTTCCAAAAATAACAGGGACGTGAAGATACAGTGAAAGAAAAAATAAATTAAGAAATTTATCTTGAGAGACACCATATATGTTAATGGCATTCAAAAATTGTGTAATTTTTACCCATGTTTTCATCCAGAGAATGGACGTGGCTGGAGAGTCTCCTATGTGACACTGCAACCCTCAATGTGTTAACTTCATACAAGGGCCTCTCCATACAGACCCTAACATCTCAATCTGGACCCTGTGTTTAATAGTGAGTGTGAAACCCTGTTTTTCACATGTGAACGTGGGCTAATGACTGTCTCTCTGATATGAACAGGGCTTGTCTTCATTAGCTCAAGTTTGCCAAATAACCCGCTATTTTCAGACTCGGGATATTATCACGAAGATCGAAACTGCGTCTTCACCGGACCGATACGCTCATCACAAACTAGCCCGGAAGGGCGCAAATTAGCCCGTTATTTCCCAAATAGCGGGATATCTTGGAACCAAGACCAAGAATCTCAGGATATTCTCAACCAGATATCTGGCTAATTGCAACTGCGGGCTAATAAAGACCCAAATTAACTGGCTAATTTGAGGTAGGGATAGTCAGAATAGCGGGTTATTTGGCTAACTGGAGCTGATGAGGACAGGCCTTCTGTCTGTCAGTCACTCACCATGTTTAGCTCCTTCAATGGCTGCCACACACTTCTCCAGAACTGTCCTTGTTGGGTTTCCTCCCCTCGAGTATTCATAACCCTGAAAGAAAGAAAGATGCAACAATGAATCAACACATGTTAGCCATTAATAATTCACAGACGTACAACAGTTAAATCATTTGAGAAAGGTACAGGTGCGTGTAGTATATTGTAAAAGAAGTCCAAGGTATTTGGTTATTTGGTCATTTTGGTGTCCCTAGTATTCATAACCCTGAAAGAATGATGCAACAATCAACACATGTTAGCCATTAATAATAGGCCATTTTCGTAATGTAACCAAATTTAATGCATAAGTCTTTGTGAAGTGCCTCAATACAAATTATTTCATTCACCTGATAAGAATAATAGTATTTCAATAGACAGAATCCTAACTGCATATTTTAGTTGTTGTCAGGTTGGACAAACATTATGGCTTGACCTACCTAGCAACATTTAATATATGCAGTTGCATTCTGACTATTGAAATACTATTATTCTTATCAGGTGAATGAAATAATTTGTATTGAGGCACTTCACAAAGACTTATGCATTAAATTTGGTTACATTACAGAAAATGGTCTATTCACAGACGTACAACAGTTAAATCATTTGAGAAAGGTACAGGTGCGTGTAGTATAAGAAGTCCAAGGTATTTGGTTGTTTGGTCATTTTGGTGTCCCTAGTATTCATAACCCTGAAAGGATGATGCAACAATCAACACATGTTAGCCATTAATAATTCACAGATGTACAACCGTTAAATCATTTGAGAAAGGTACAGGTGCGTGCAGTATATTGTAAAAGAAGTCCAAGGTATTTGGTTATTTGGTCATTTTGGTGTCCCTAGTATTCATAACCCTGAAAGAATGATGCAACAATCAACACATGTTAGCCATTAATACACAGACGTACAACAGTTAAATCATTTGAGAAAGGTACAGGTGCGTGTAGTATATTGTAAAAGAAGTCCAAGGTATTTGGTTATTTGGTCATTTTGGTGTCCCTAGTATTCATAACCCTGAAAGAATGATGCAACAATCAACACATGTTAGCCATTAATACACAGACGTACAACAGTTAAATCATTTGAGAAAGGTACAGGTGCGTGTAGTATATTGTAAAAGAAGTCCAAGGTATTTGGTTATTTGGTCATTTTGGTGTCCCTAGTATTCATAACCCTGAAAGAATGATGCAACAATCAACACATGTTAGCCATTAATAATTCACAGATGTACAACAGTTAAAGGTAAAGACCAGTTAAAGGTAAAGACCAGTTTCGGAAACGCCCCCCTCTCAAAAAATGAAATGGAAGCTCTTATTACCAATCATGTGAAAGAATATGTTTTGGCTAATACGTGATGATACAAATTTTGCCGAGAAACGGCCTACTAATTGATATATTTGGTAAATTATTATATCTATTTGGACCTAATAGATATCGTGCACGTGTCGCGCACGTGTTGCGTAGTCCCATATACATCTTTCTGTGTACAGTGCTTGTAACTTTACCAAGACTGGGCCAAATTTCTTATCATTTTGATGATTCCAGAACCTTGCAGTACACACCAATACTTATATGCTACATGTACATGTTTAACCTTTTCTGATCGCATGAGCATGAGCATAACTGGTCTTTATCTTTAAACAATTTGAGACAGGTACATGTAGCAAACTGTAAAAGAAGTAGTCCAAGGTATTTGGGTTGTTTGGTGTCCTAAACATCGCAAATTATTGTAGAGTTCTGAACATGTATTGACATCAAATGTTTGAAAAACCCTGAAAGAAAGATGCAACAATGAACACATGTTATCCATTAATCCACAGATGTACAACAGTTAAACCATTTGAGACAGGTACAGGTACATGTAGTAAACTTTAAAAGAAGTCCAAGGTATTTGGTTATTTGGAGATGCAACAATGGACACATGTTATCCATTAATACACAGATGTACAACAGTTAAAGGGCCCATGACATCGAAATACAAGTGTATTCCTGTCGGTGTGCAGTCCCGCATACATCTCATATTTTGATATGTAAACTTCTGAATTTGTTTCATAGATTTTTAAATATTTTTTGAAATATTTGTTTTTCAAACTTGTTAAGCTCCACCCCAAAAACCTCCAGATTTCATTCCCCTTGTGACATTATCTGTCAGTCATCAAGCTAACTTGAGAAAGTGGTATGTAACTTTGCCAAAGTTGACCACCTGTTAAAATACCACAAACAATAGCAACATTTAAGTTGCTATGTCAGACATGTCAGACTAAACTAATATTCTAGAATAGACATGGTAGAATGGTATGTAATTTCCCCCAGCTTAGCACACGTTCATAATAGAATTGCATGCTTCCATACATACATGTATGTACAATACATCATCATTGCCTTTGTCTTCCTGGTGATGCTACAGCATGTCTGACATAGCGACTTGTTATGTTGCTATTGTGTTACGTATTGTAACAGGTGGTCGACTTCGGCAAAGATACATACATGTACATGTACCACACTCTCAAGTTAGCTCATTGATGACTGCCAGATGTAGATACATGTAGGTGGTCTTTCTATACAGGTGATCATTAAAGCTTATCTGCCGTATTTTACAGGAGGGATTAGACCGCCCTGCAAGGTCACTGGACAGGTGGTTATCTCATCAACTCAGCTCTCAGTTTACATAAGAAAAAGAGGATCATGGGGGACCAATGGTCACCGATTAGGCATTGTTTGTTATATAGTGGGCGCAAGTAGTTATAAGTAGTGCAGTGGGCCTTTAAAGCAGGTTTGACTGTATCCCTGATCTAACATATGTTTGAAAATTAAAATGTTGATCTCAATGCAAAATCTTTACCTCCTAATGAAACGGAAACCTTGTTTGTCCCCCTCTTTTATATTATTGTGTGGAGAAAAAAAATACATCAAAGTTGACTCATGATCTAATGATGTAGACATATACTATACATGTCCATGTGCGGGTCTAATTATCTGCTACCTGCAACATGCTAGCAGGTGTGGTCTTGAATACAAGATATATCCAACAAAGAACAAATAGGGATAAGTTGTGTCAAGAGTTATAAGCAAGAGGGAGTGGATTTATAATGGTCCATTGGTGCTAATTTTAAGTTGAAATGCATGTATTGATCAAGCCACTGTACTACTCATGTACAATAATTACCAGTACTCCATTTCATGGCAGATACAGTAAGTAACTAGACATATAATACTTGTTTGGAACAAGTATAGGTGGGCTGGTCAACTAAAATTTGACACAAAATGGAACAAAAATAAGCGAGATACTGCTAAAAAACAATGTCATGTACATTAATGATGTGAACGAAATTCACCTTCCATAGGCATAACACGCAACTTAAGAAATTTCTGATACGTGCCATTTAATCGTAATTTTCACTATGATGACGTGATCAAAATGAAAAATGATGGCTACTGAGCTTGTAGAAAATTGTCTTAGCTACAACATATCGAAATTTGGAAGAAAATCGACCAATATTTACAGAGATACAATCAATTTTACATAAATATGCTGACTTCATAATATGCAAATTCGTATTTTGAGTTCCAAGACCATTGTGATGATGTCACGATACACTTAATGGCCAAATGAGACATGGAATCATATTTCTGACTCATACTCTATCTAAATATGAAAAAAAATTGAAGGTCACGGTTCATTCCAAAGAGCTACAATGGATTTTGTATAGGCATGTTTTTGCCCATATATGCTATGTATTAAAAGAGCTCGCGCGCACGGATATTTATCTTGAATTGACGCTCATCTTTTTATTAATGGTCATAAAGAGATAAAAATGGTATCAAATTCCTTGAAAAATTATGAGAATTATCATGAAAGAAAAAAAAATGGCGATTCTATGTTTTGTAATGGTGTTACGCGCGAAAACGCGCGCGCATGCTCGTACGCGCGATTTTTTATAAAATGCTTAAAATGACCTGAAACGTATGCAAAATAAATTTGAGACGATTTTGAGCATTTAAAAATTTTGCGCGCGCACTGACGCGCGGACGTACGCGCACGCGCGCGTTTTTTGACCTGAAATTGACTGGACTGATATTGACCTTGATCATAATAAATATGAATGAGAAATACCTTTTGGTTATGAAGATATGATCATGAGTTTATTTTCAGAAAATTTCACAAAATGGCGCCTAGATGACGTCATCAATCAAGGTCAAGGTTGAAAACCTTACTGTGTTTTATCCATATGCCTATACATATGTGTGCCAAATTTCAAGTGATTTGACTTAGACAATTTCAAGTTATCTTGCTAACAAAAAAGTGGCGAGAATTAAGAAAAATAAATAAATAATAAATAAAGGCAATTTTAACAAAAATATAAGGTGGTCTGTATTAGATACAGCCCACCTGAAAAGTCAGTATGCAAACATGGAAACAGCAGGTTTCATTTTCCCTTTGTTTTACACGAAGATAGTACATGCACGTACATACTGTACTGGTCATTATAAAGGGGGGTTGGGGAGTCATTTCTCATTTTATTTTTGTTATTGTATTTGTTTTTGTTTTATTTGATTTCCTTTTTTAAATAGTTTTTGTTAATAGAAAGTAAGTTTTTTGCCATCAGCAACAATGAATGTTTGCTATCTATTTCCCCTGCTTAATGGCATTAACTTGCAAAGACATGACAATTATAACTGTAAATTAATCAACTGGCTAAACAACCTTGGCTTCGTTTGTTGAGTAAACCTTGATATCTACCTGCAAACAAGAAACTGTCCACTGTCATTTATGCACAGTCTGGACGTACACGTGTACATTTTTACACCAACATCTACAGTCTAGCATGACATGTTTATCAACTTTCTAATGACATATTTATCAATGTTATAAGTATACTGTCTCCTTAATTGTTTTAATGACATGCCCTTATCTTGTTAAAATGTTATGTATTATGCCAACAACACAATTGTAAACATGAGTGATCTAGCTTGGCTGCTTCTATACAATGTACATGTATGATGATTTGTTCAAACTTATTTTTAAACCATTATTGAATTATGTTTCTTTAATATGTTACAATGTTGCACAGTCTCTGAAAATGTTTGTAATCTTCATCCATACACTTTGCACAGTGCACATCCTGTTACGTTATCTTTGTTTGTTGAATACTGTAAGTCGCTTTTATTGATAAAAAGTTCACCTGAAATGACTTGCAATCTTGCAGACCTCCTAAAAAAGTTAAATAGCTGTAAACATGAGGCCTACATACTGTTTACATGTACATGTATGGTTCACAGGACATCTGCGATAAAACTAAAAGTGGGTGACCCTCAGTCATAATGCAAAATCATTGTTTGTTTTGTAGATCTCAAGATCTAGTGCAAACAAAAAAGTGGGGCTTGTCATTTGTAAATAATTCAGTCCACACAGTACATGTATTGTGAACTGAAAAGGTAAAAGACCCTGTCGGAAGTGAAAAATGAAATATGAATATTGAATATTGAAAAGATGAATATTAATGGGAAGCTTATAAGCCATGGATTACAATAATACATTAATTACATGTATGCTATTTTAGTGTCTATCAGAGGAAAAAGCATTGAAAAGCTTTGAAAAGCAGAAATTGTCGACCTAAAACCTAAATATTGTCATCATCTGATGTGGAGTACACACATTCACAATGACTTTGCAGTAATTAACTATGGCTCATCGCCTCAGCTGTATGTACATGTACATGTAGGTGAGCCGATCAGAACCATATGTTATGTCGACCACCGTAAATGCAGCAAATTTGACCCCTGTTGACCCGTTATTTAGAGGGGTGAGGAAAAGGAGTTTTTAATTTGTTTTGTGCAATACTGTTTGTATATGTTTGCATTTCACATTCACTCAGCTTTCCATTTATAACGTTGTCTTTCATATCATCTATCAGACTTGTTTTGTATCCTGAAGTTGTCATACTATGCAACACTCATACATGTACATTGTTCATTGTACAAGCATGGTAAAACCAGAAAATTTCACATATGACAATGCATACGGTTAATGACGGTCTCCTGCCAGGAAATATTTGCATCATTTTTTGCATCCCAACACATTTTTTTGCAATAACAAAAATCAGCAAGAACTGAAAATTCAGATAAGTTTCCTGTCAACAAATTTGTAGTTAAATTTCACGACAAGGAAATAAGGGTTTCCATAGACAACAGAAGGAACCTTTTCAAATGTTTTGTCAAAAAAAGTTTTATGCTTCTTGAAAAATAAAGAAAAATATAGGCAAATTTAACTTCAGTACTGCATGGCCATTGGCCACATTTTTCCCTTTGATTAAATGGACTTTTTGTTGTCATTGCCAGGAGCTCATTTTTGATATATTTTCCTTGTTACAATACAATTTTGTTGTTATTTAGTGGGGGTTTTTTCCAACCAGATCTCATTTAGAGTTGATGTTTGTTTGTTTTTAGTTGTTGTTTTGGGGGGATTATTAATTCTGTTTTTGTGTGTGTTCTGTTTTGTTCTTCACTGTTCCTGCAAACCTGAAAAGAGTGGCTAATATTCCTGACCATTGTCAGAAAGTATGGGACCTGTAGCCACCTAGCCGGTAAAACAATTTTTGTACAATTCAAAATTCAGACTAAAACAGGACACTGATTCTTCATCAATTTTTTTTGTTCAAAAATGACGCTCAAACATGCGTTTCGTATTTGTTTCTTTATACGCCCTTCTGACAACAAAACTGTTATTACTGTACTCGTAAATCGTAAAGCTAAACAATAAATTTAGGTAGTGTGGACATAGTGAGAGCTTTCTCATCATTTTCAATTCTTTTTTCAGAGCAGAACAATGGGCTTAGTTTCAAGGTGACTTTTTCATGAACAATGCACAATGGATGTAAACTAAATGTTTACCAGACATACATGTATGTACAGGAAATTAATGAAAGTGTATAATACAACAGGTGATCACCATGTAATACAGTGACACACACCAGATTCACATCTGGGCCCTGTTTCATGAAACTTTGTATCAAAAACATGTTACAATAACTGTTTATAAGCTACTGAAATTGTGGCATTTGATTGGCTGAGAGCATATGTGACCCGGCACCACAAAACCACCAAAAAGTTGCAAAAAATTATTTTCCTGATTTCATCTGATTATGAAAGAAGAAGTTCTCCTCATTAAAATGGTATATTACTTGTCCAAATTGACGCTTCCTAACCCTTTCAATTTAGTGAATGAAAAGAGCTGGTAAGGGAGGTTACTTAAATTGTGAGAAAGAGAGCTTTAAAGTTTGGGGCTATTCAAGCATGCGAGCAAGCAAACCACAGGGAAATCAATAGAAGGGTGAATCAAAAGGCCATAGCAACCACTATGAAGAGATTTTCAGATTAGGCTGAAATTTGGCCTGATGGTCAAACATAGTGGCCCGAATTCACAAAGCAAGGTTTGAGCTCAGACCAAGGTTTAAGTTTAAACCTCCTTTTGTTTCGCCAAACCTCCTTTTGTTATTTATAAACCTGGTTTGTAAATAACAAAAGGAGGTTTGGCGAAATAAAAGGAGGTTTAAACTTAAACCTTGGTCTGAGCTCAAACCTTGCTTTGTGAATTCGGGCCAATCTGTTCATTATGTTTCTGAGGTTTCAATGTGTGGACTTAAGTCTTTCAAAAGTTATTATGTTGTAAATGTATAGAGTTGTAATTGGACAGATTAAGTGAACTGCAACATAGTGCCTAGACACCTGCACTAGACAATGCCTATTCATGGTGGACCTGGGGGGTGTTTCATAAAGCTGTTCGTAAGTTACGCACGACTTTACGCACGACTGGAACATGTTCTTGGGTGCTAATCAGATTCTCAATCATTTACATGTAGCACAAGAACATATCACCAGTCGTGCGTAAAGTCGTGCGTAACTTACGAACAGCTTTATGAAACACCCCCCAGGAGTCTTTTTGTTCCCCCTTACATAACACTGCTTGTCACCTATCTTGTTTTGTATACATCTGGGCAATTATTTGTAACCACATTATGAACTTGCTTTATACTTAATTCCCATACTGTTTTCTTTCTCACAGGAGGTTCAAAGTATTTTTACTATGACTGCGTTGGTGCACCCCGGTACCATCCCACGGCTCTGCTCACGTACAAAACCTGGCATTGTAACGACGTTGTAGACTTTTTCGCAACTTGTCACTCTCAAATGTATAAAATATAATAATGTTCTTACTCTTGATCAACAAATTCTGGATATGTGATGTACAATCAAGCTACTCGAAGTCGTTAACGGAGAATATAAGACGAACGCAAATCTGGAACTCGGATGTGAAAGCGGATACAAACAAAATGGCGCGCCGCACTGATTGCTATAACGGACCAATCACAGCCCGCGTAGCACGACCCGTTAGCAACGACCGACCATTTCCGGACTACGATAATTTCGCTTGGGAAAAGTGATCAAATTTTGGAAGAGACCGAAGGCTGTGCGAAAAAAACTGGTCTAGAAAAACCGTTTAAAACACATCTTCTACTATGTTTTAGACTTCCAAATTTTGATATTAGGTACAGAAAAGACCACTCTTTCAGAAAATACAAAAAAACAAAAATCTATTTTTTTTCGCCTAAATTGACATTTTAGCTGATTACGGAGAATCGCTGGTTGCGACTTTTTGTTGGTTTTGTGGTGCCGGGTCACATATTTGTCATAGCAATTTAGCATTTGTTATCGATAACAAGTTTAATGAAACAGGGCCCTGATCCTGTTTGGCAAGCACAGCAACTAGTACTGTCCGAATAAAAAGTGCAGCAAACTTCATCCTTTTAGGAGTGATCGACCAAGTACAGTACCGTATATCATTAGGAGATCTTGTAAAAGCATCACAAGAAAACAATGTGTAGGCCCACATGTAAACGTGACATTCATATGGGGAACAGTTTAGAACATTTAAATGAAAATATTATTGTATCTAGGCTAAAACGTAGATTACATGTACCATATTGGGAGTTAACTTCCATGCGACTACAGTAAATTTTATGCATGTGTTGATGAGTCTACTCACAGGTCGTGTTATTAATATATTACAGGTTTAATGAAGGGGAAACAAAACAGATTGCATTTTGATATAAACTTTCAATAACCCTTTACAATTACAAGACAAGGGAAACGCTCTCGGCGGTCTTGCCTGCATTACGCAATTCTATATGATGAAAAATTGAGGTTGGAACATTATTTATAGGCAGGGTGGCCCATGAGCAGGCCCCAAAAAATGAAATCCTCTGAATATAATCACATTTTGAAGTGAATATTGACTGAGAATCATCAGAAGAATTATTTACTATTACCGGTAATTGTACCACGATCGATAACTTGAACGAAATATGAACAAATTAATTTTAAACTAGATGGAACTTCAACTGCGCGCAGTCGAAATGATGCCTCCGTCATAGAGCAATTTTACAAACCAAAACAGAAGAAATTTTTCAAATTCAAGTTCAATTGTAATCCATTAACAGGTTCTCAGAATATCGTGATTACAAGCAATTTCTCATGTACATATATGACCCTTTGATCTTTGACCTCATGACCCTAAAATCTACTCAGTTCATTGGCTCTGCAAGATGTCCAGAGTTAAATTGTAATCTATCTGTCAGTTCTAATGAGAATGCATTCACAAGCTATTTTTGCATACATAATGAGCCCATGACCTTTGACCTATGACCTCATGACCCAAGAATCGACTCAGTTCATTGGCTCTGCAAGATACATACATGATCTAAGTTTGGCAGGAATCCATCAATCTGTTCTAATGATAATGCGATCACAAGCTGTTTTTGCATACATAATGAGCCGCATGACCTTTGACCTTGACCTCATGACCCCAAAATCTAATCAGTTCATCGGCCCTGCAAGTAACATACATGCCCTAAGTTTGGCAGGAATCCATCAATCGGTTCTTTAGATAACGCGATCACAAGCTATTTTTGCATACATAATGAGCCTGTGACCTTTGACCTTTGACCTCGTGACCCCAAAATCTAATCAGTTCATCGGCTCTGTAAGATACATACATGACCAAAGTTTGGCAGGAATCCATCAATCGGTTCTTCAGATAACGCGATCACGAGCTGTTTTTGCATACATAATGAGCCCTGTGACCTTTGACCTCGTGACCCCAAAATCTAATCAGTTCACCGGCTCTGTAAGATACATACATGACCAAAGTTTGGCAGGAATCCATCAATCGGTTCTTTAGATAACGCGATCACGAGAACGGGACGTACGGACGGACGGTACTACTCACGACAGTATGCTTGTGAGATTTTTGTCTTGTGTGTCTGGAAAAAGGGGTATCTTGTGTGTCTTTTCATTTTTTCCTTCTAAAGACTACTTGTGTGTCTTAATTCCCAACTTCTTGTGTGTTTGTCTAAAACTAAATGAAAATGCATCTTGTGTGTTTTTAATACAATATGTGTTGAGACTGGTTTCTAAAATTAAAATTAAGGCTTGCATGCCCAAAAGACATTATTGTCTACCTCTATCCAAGTCAGGAAAATTAAGGCTTGTGTCCCGCAAAAACACATCATTTATCCGCCTAAGTCGTGAAAATTAAGGCTTGTGTGGCAGAAAGACATTATTGTCTACCCCTGTCCAAGTCCAGAAAATTAGGGCTTGTGTGGCATAAAAAAAACATTACATGTATTATATACCTCTGTCCAAGTCATGACAATTAAGGCTTGTGTGGCAGAAAGACATTATTATCTACCCCTGTCCAAGTCAAGAAAATTAAGGCTTGTGTGGCAGAAAGACATTATTATCTACCCCAGTCCAAGTCAAGAAAATTAAGGCTTGTGTGGCAGAAAGACATTATTATCTACCCCTGTCCAAGTCAAGAAAATTAAGGCTTGTGTGGCAGAAAGACATTATTATCTACCCCAGTCCAAGTCAAGAAAATTAAGGCTTGTGTGGCAGAAAGACATTATTATCTACCCCTGTCCAAGTCAAGAAAATTAAGGCTTGTGTGGCATAAAAAACATTACATGTATTATATACCTCTGTCCAAGTCAAGAAAATTAGGGCTTGTGTGGCAGAAAGATATTGTCATCTACCCCAGTCCAAGTCAAAAAAATTAGGGCTTGTGTGGCAGAAAGACATTATTATCTTCCCCTGTCCAAGTCAACAAAATTAGGGCTTGTGTGGCAGAAAGACATTATTATCTACCCCAGTCCAAGTCAAGAAAATTAAGGCTTGTGTTGCTAGAAAGATATTGTCATCTACCCCAGTCCAAGTCAAGAAAATTAAGGCTTGTGTGGCAGAAAGACATTATTATCTACCCCTGTCCAAGTCAAGAAAATTAAGGCTTGTGTGGCATAATAAACATTACATGTATTATATACCTCTGTCTAAGTCAAGAAAATTAGGGCTTGTGTGGCAGAAAGACATTATTATCTTCCCCTGTCCAAGTCAACAAAATTAGGGCTTGTGTGGCAGAAAGACATTATTATCTACCCCTGTCCAAGTCAAGAAAATTAAGGCTTGTGTGGCATAAAAAACATTACATGTATTATATACCTCTGTCCAAGTCAAAAAAATTAGGGCTTGTGTGGCAGAAAGATATTGTCATCTACCCCAGTCCAAGTCAAGAAAATTAAGGCTTGTGTTGCTAGAAAGATATTGTCATCTACCCCAGTCCAAGTCAAGAAAATTAAGGCTTGTGTGACAGAAAGACATTATTATCTACCCCTGTCCAAGTCAAGAAAATTAAGGCTTGTGTGGCAGAAAGACATTATTGTCTACCCCTGTCCAAGTCCAGAAAATTAGGGCTTGTGTGGCATAAAAAAAACATTACATGTATTATATACCTCTGTCTAAGTCAAGAAAATTAGGGCTTGTGTGGCAGAAAGATATTGTCATCTACCCCAGTCCAAGTCAAACAAATTAGGGCTTGTGTGGCAGAAAGACATTATTATCTTCCCCTGTCCAAGTCAACAAAATTAGGGCTTGTGTGGCAGAAAGACATTATTGTCTACCCCTGTCCAAGTCAAGAAAATTAGGGCTTGTGTGGCAGAAAGACATTATTGTCTACCCCTGTCGCAGTCATGAAAACTAAGGCTTATGTGACAGAAAGACATTATTATCTAGCCCTGTCCAAGTCAAGAAAATTAAGGCTTGTGTGGCAGAAAGACATTATTGTCTACCCCTGTCCAAGTCAAGAAAATTAGGGCTTGTGTGGCATAAAAAAAACATTACAGGTATTATATACCTCTGTCCAAGTCATGAAAATTAAGGCTTGTGTGTCAGAAAGATATTGTCATCTACCCCAGTCCAAGTCAAGAAAATTAAGGCTTGTGTGGCAGAAAGACATTATTGTCTACCCCTGTCGCAGTCATGAAAACTAAGGCTTATGTGACAGAAAGACATTATTATCTAGCCCTGTCCAAGTCAAGAAAATTAAGGCTTGTGTGGCAGAAAGACATTATTGTCTACCCCTGTCCAAGTCAAGAAAATTAGGGCTTGTGTGGCATAAAAAAACATTACATGTATTATATACCTCTGTCCAAGTCAAAAAAATTAGGGCTTGTGTGGCAGAAAGATATTGTCATCTACCCCAGTCCAAGTCAAGAAAATTAAGGCTTGTGTTGCTAGAAAGATATTGTCATCTACCCCAGTCCAAGTCAAGAAAATTAAGGCTTGTGTGACAGAAAGACATTATTATCTACCCCTGTCCAAGTCAAGAAAATTAAGGCTTGTGTGGCAGAAAGACATTATTGTCTACCCCTGTCCAAGTCCAGAAAATTAGGGCTTGTGTGGCATAAAAAAAACATTACATGTATTATATACCTCTGTCCAAGTCATGAAAATTAAGGCTTGTGTGTCAGAAAGATATTGTCATCTACCCCAGTCCAAGTCAAGAAAATTAAGGCTTGTGTGGCAGAAAAACATTATTGTCTACCCCAGTCCAAGTCAAGAAAATTAAGGCTTGTGTGGCATAAAAACATTACATGTATTATATAACTGTACCCCTGTCCAAGTCAAGAAAATTAGGGCTTGTGTGGCAGAAAGACATTATTGTCTACCCCTGTCCAAGTCAAGAAAATTAAGGCTTATGTGACAGAAAGACATTATTATCTACCCCTGTCCAAGTCAAGAAAATTAGGGCTTGTGTGGCATAAAAAAAAAAACATTACATGTATTATATACCTCTGTCCAAGTCATGAAAATTAAGGCTTGTGTGGCAGAAAGATATTATTATCTACCCCAGTCCAAGTCAAGAAAATTAAGGATTGTGTGGCAAAAGACATTATTATCTACCCCTGTCCAAGTCAAGAAAATTAAGGCTTGTGTGGCATAAAAAACATTACATGTATTATATCCCTCTGTCCAAGTCAAGAAAACTAGGGCTTGTGTGGCAGAAAGATATTGTCATCTACCCCAGTCCAAGTCAACAAAATTAGGGCTTGTGTGGCAGAAAGACATTATTATCTTCCCCTGTCCAAGTCAACAAAATTAGGGCTTGTGTGGCAGAAAGACATTATTATCTACCCCTGTCCAAGTCAAGAAAATTAAGGCTTGTGTGGCATAAAAAACATTACATGTATTATATACCTCTGTCCAAGTCAAGAAAATTAGGGCTTGTGTGGCAGAAAGATATTGTCATCTACCCCAGTCCAAGTCAAACAAATTAGGGCTTGTGTGGCAGAAAGACATTATTATCTTCCCCTGTCCAAGTCAACAAAATTAGGGCTTGTGTGGCAGAAAGACATTATTGTCTACCCCTGTCCAAGTCAAGAAAATTAGGGCTTGTGTGGCAGAAAGACATTATTGTCTACCCCTGTCGCAGTCATGAAAACTAAGGCTTATGTGACAGAAAGACATTATTATCTAGCCCTGTCCAAGTCAAGAAAATTAAGGCTTGTGTGGCAGAAAGACATTATTGTCTACCCCTGTCCAAGTCAAGAAAATTAGGGCTTGTGTGGCATAAAAAAAACATTACAGGTATTATATACCTCTGTCCAAGTCATGAAAATTAAGGCTTGTGTGTCAGAAAGATATTGTCATCTACCCCAGTCCAAGTCAAGAAAATTAAGGCTTGTGTGGCAGAAAGACATTATTGTCTACCCCTGTCGCAGTCATGAAAACTAAGGCTTATGTGACAGAAAGACATTATTATCTAGCCCTGTCCAAGTCAAGAAAATTAAGGCTTGTGTGGCAGAAAGACATTATTGTCTACCCCTGTCCAAGTCAAGAAAATTAGGGCTTGTGTGGCATAAAAAAAACATTACATGTATTATATACCTCTGTCCAAGTCATGAAAATTAAGGCTTGTGTGTCAGAAAGATATTGTCATCTACCCCAGTCCAAGTCAAGAAAATTAAGGCTTGTGTGGCAGAAAGACATTATTGTCTACCCCTGTCCAAGTCATGAAAATTAAGGCTTGTGTGGCAGAAAGACATTATTATCTACCCCTGTCCAAGTCAAGAAAATAGAGGCTTGTGTGGCAGAAAGACATTATTATCTATCCCAGTCCAAGTCAAGAAAATTAAGGCTTGTGTGTCAGAAAGACATTATTATCTTCCCCTGGCCAAGTCCAGAAAATTAGGGCTTGTGTGGCATAAAAAAACATTACATGTATTATATACCTCTGTCCAAGTCATGACAATTAAGGCTTGTGTGGCAGAAAGACATTATTATCTACCCCTGTCCAAGTCAAGAAAATTAAGGCTTGTGTGGCAGAAAGACATTATTATCTACCCCAGTCCAAGTCAAGAAAATTAAGGCTTGTGTGGCAGAAAGACATTATTATCTACCCCTGTCCAAGTCAAGAAAATTAAGGCTTGTGTGGCAGAAAGACATTATTATCTACCCCAGTCCAAGTCAAGAAAATTAAGGCTTGTGTGGCAGAAAGACATTATTATCTACCCCTGTCCAAGTCAAGAAAATTAAGGCTTGTGTGGCATAAAAAACATTACATGTATTATATACCTCTGTCCAAGTCAAGAAAATTAAGGCTTGTGTGGCAGAAAGACATTATTGTCTACCCCTGTCCAAGTCATGAAAATTAAGGCTTGTGTGGCAGAAAGACATTATTATCTACCCCTGTCCAAGTCATGAAAATTAAGGCTTGTGTGGCAGAAAGACATTATTGTCTACCCCTGTCCAAGTCAAGAAAATTAAGGCTTGTGTGGCATAAAAACATTACATGTATTATATACCTGTACCATTGTCCAAGTCAAGAAAATTAGGGCTTGTGTGGCAGAAAGACATTATTGTCTACCCCAGTCCAAGTCAAGAAATTTAAGGCTTGTGTTGCTAGAAAGATATTGTCATCTACCCCAGTCCAAGTCAAGAAAATTAAGGCTTGTGTGACAGAAAGACATTATTATCTACCCCTGTCCAAGTCAAGAAAATTAAGGCTTGTGTGGCAGAAAGACATTATTGTCTACCCCTGTCCAAGTCAAGAAAATTAGGGCTTGTGTGGCATAAAAAAAACATTACATGTATTATATACCTCTGTCCAAGTCATGAAAATTAAGGCTTGTGTGTCATAAAGATATTGTCATCTACCCCAGTCCAAGTCAAGAAAATTAAGGCTTGTGTGGCAGAAAAACATTATTGTCTACCCCAGTCCAAGTCAAGAAAATTAAGGCTTGTGTGGCATAAAAACATTACATGTATTATATACCAGTACCAATGTCCAAGTCAAGAAAATTAGGGCTTGTGTGGCAGAAAGGCATTATTATCTACCCAAGTCCAAGTCAAGAAAATAATTGGCTTGTGTGGCAGAAAGACATTACTACATGTATTATATACCTCTGTCCAAGTCATGAAAATTAAGGCTTGTGTGGCAGAAAGACATTATTATCTACTCCAGTCCAAGTCAAGAAAATTAAGGCTTGTGTCAAAAAGACATTATTATCTACCCCAGTCCAAGTCAAGAAAATAATGGGCTTGTGTGGCAGAAAGACATTACATGTATTATATACCTCTGTCCAAGTCATGAAAATTAAGGCTTGTGTGGCAGAAAGACATTATTATCTACTCCAGTCCAAGTCAAGAAAATTAAGGCTTGTGTGTCAGAAAGACATTATCTTCCCCTGTCCAAGTCGAGAAAATTAGGGCTTGTGTGGCAGAAAGACATTACATGTATTATATACCTCTGTTCAAGTCATGAAAATTAAGGCTTGTGTGGCAGAACGACATTATTGTCTACCCCTGTCCAAGTCAAGAAAATTAGGGCTTGTGTGGCTGAAACACATTATTATCTACCCCAGTCCAAGTCATGAAAATTAAGACTTGTGTGGCAGAAAGACATTATTGTCTACCCCTGTCCAAGTCAAGAAAATAGAGGCTTGTGTGGCAGAAAGACATTATTATCTATCCCAGTCCAAGTCAAGAAAATTAAGGCTTGTGTGTCAGAAAGACATTATTATCTTCCCCTGGCCAAGTCCAGAAAATTAGGGCTTGTGTGGCATAAAAAAACATTACATGTATTATATACCTCTGTCCAAGTCATGACAATTAAGGCTTGTGTGGCAGAAAGACATTATTATCTACCCCTGTCCAAGTCAAGAAAATTAAGGCTTGTGTGGCAGAAAGACATTATTATCTACCCCAGTCCAAGTCAAGAAAATTAAGGCTTGTGTGGCAGAAAGACATTATTATCTACCCCTGTCCAAGTCAAGAAAATTAAGGCTTGTGTGGCAGAAAGACATTATTATCTACCCCAGTCCAAGTCAAGACAATTAAGGCTTGTGTGGCAGAAAGACATTATTATCTACCCCTGTCCAAGTCAAGAAAATTAAGGCTTGTGTGGCATAAAAAACATTACATGTATTATATACCTCTGTCCAAGTCAAGAAAATTAGGGCTTGTGTGGCAGAAAGATATTGTCATCTACCCCAGTCCAAGTCAAAAAAATTAGGGCTTGTGTGGCAGAAAGACATTATTATCTACCCCAGTCCAAGTCAAGAAAATTAAGGCTTGTGTTGCTAGAAAGATATTGTCATCTACCCCAGTCCAAGTCAAGAAAATTAAGGCTTGTGTGGCAGAAAGACATTATTATCTACCCCTGTCCAAGTCAAGAAAATTAAGGCTTGTGTGGCATAATAAACATTACATGTATTATATACCTCTGTCCAAGTCAAGAAAATTAGGGCTTGTGTGGCAGAAAGACATTATTATCTTCCCCTGTCCAAGTCAACAAAATTAGGGCTTGTGTGGCAGAAAGACATTATTATCTACCCCTGTCCAAGTCAAGAAAATTAAGGCTTGTGTGGCATAAAAAACATTACATGTATTATATACCTCTGTCCAAGTCAAAAAAATTAGGGCTTGTGTGGCAGAAAGATATTGTCATCTACCCCAGTCCAAGTCAAGAAAATTAAGGCTTGTGTTGCTAGAAAGATATTGTCATCTACCCCAGTCCAAGTCAAGAAAATTAAGGCTTGTGTGACAGAAAGACATTATTATCTACCCCTGTCCAAGTCAAGAAAATTAAGGCTTGTGTGGCAGAAAGACATTATTGTCTACCCCTGTCCAAGTCCAGAAAATTAGGGCTTGTGTGGCATAAAAAAAACATTACATGTATTATATACCTCTGTCCAAGTCATGAAAATTAAGGCTTGTGTGTCAGAAAGAAATTGTCATCTACCCCAGTCCAAGTCAAGAAAATTAAGGCTTGTGTGGCAGAAAAACATTATTGTCTACCCCAGTCCAAGTCAAGAAAATTAAGGCTTGTGTGGCATAAAAACATTACATGTATTATATACCAGTACCAATGTCCAAGTCAAGAAAATTAGGGCTTGTGTGGCAGAAAGGCATTATTATCTACCCCAGTCCAAGTCAAGAAAATTAAGGCTTGTGTGGCATAAAAACATTACATGTATTATATACCAGTACCAATGTCCAAGTCAAGAAAATAATGGGCTTGTGTGGCAGAAAGACATTACTACATGTATTATATACCTCTGTCCAAGTCATGAAAATTAAGGCTTGTGTGGCAGAAAATCATTATTATCTACTCCAGTCCAAGTCAAGAAAATTAAGGCTTGTGTGTCAAAAAGACATTATTATCTACCCCAGTCCAAGTCAAGAAAATAATGTGCTTGTGTGGCAGAAAGACATTACATGTATTATATACCTCTGTCCAAGTCATGAAAATTAAGGCTTGTGTGGCAGAAAGACATTATTATCTACTCCAGTCCAAGTCAAGAAAATTAAGGCTTGTGTGTCAGAAAGACATTATTATCTTCCCCTGTCCAAGTCGAGAAAATTAGGGCTTGTGTGGCAGAAAGACATTACATGTATTATATACCTCTGTCCAAGTCATGAAAATTAAGGCTTGTGTGGCAGAACGACATTATTGTCTACCCCTGTCCAAGTCAAGAAAATTAAGGCTTGTGTGGCAGAAACACATTATTGTCTACCCCTGTCCAAGTCAAGAAAATTAGGGCTTGTGTGGCATAAAAAAAACATTACATGTATTATATACCTCTGTCCAAGTCATGAAAGTTAAGGCTTGTGTGTCATAAAGATATTGTCATCTACCCCAGTCCAAGTCAAGAAAATTAAGGCTTGTGTGGCAGAAAAACATTACATGTATTATATACCAGTACCAATGTCCAAGTCAAGAAAATTAGGGCTTGTGTGGCAGAAAGGCATTATTATCTACCCCAGTCCAAGTCAAGAAAATTAAGGCTTGTGTGGCATAAAAACATTACATGTAAGTACCAATGTCCAAGTCAAGAAAATAATGGGCTTGTGTGGCAGAAAGACATTACTACATGTATTATATACCTCTGTCCAAGTCATGAAAATTAAGGCTTGTGTGGCAGAAAGACATTATTATCTACTCCAGTCCAAGTCAAGAAAATTAAGGCTTGTGTGTCAAAAAGACATTATTATCTACCCCAGTCCAAGTCAAGAAAATAATGTGCTTGTGTGGCAGAAAGACATTACATGTATTATATACCTCTGTCCAAGTCATGAAAATTAAGGCTTGTGTGGCAGAATGACATTATTATCTACTCCAGTCCAAGTCAAGAAAATTAAGGCTTGTGTGGCAGAAAGATATTATTATCTACCCCAGTCCAAGTCAAGAAAATTAAGGCTTGTGTGTCAGAAAGACATTATTATCTTCCCCTGTCCAAGTCAAGAAAATTAGGGCTTGTGTGGCAGAAAGACATTACATGTATTATATACCTCTGTCCAAGTCATGAAAATTAAGGCTAGTGTGGCAGAACGACATTATTGTCTACCCCTGTCCAATTCAAGAAAATTAAGGCTTGTGTGGCATAAAAAAACATTACATGTATTATATACACTGCACACACAAAACCATCCACCCATGACACACACACACAGAGCCATACACTGCCTACTACTTTGCTTACAAATACTACACACTAACAAGTCACACACACACACACACACAAGTAATGCAGATGCGCATAGTACCTAGCTACCTGGATGTCAACTGTAGATGGCACTATTCCGTTTGGCTACTTGGACACAACCCCTCTCTAAAATTTAGACATTTATTTTGGGCTTTTTTTTGGGAGAAACTTTTCTTGTGTGACTAAATCTTAGTTGATTAGAAATGACATGTCAGACATCTTAGACACTGAATATGATAGTTTTCTTGTGTGGCTAGACACACAAGTCTAAAGTGACACACAAGGATATCTCATACGTAAAACTAAACACACAAGCATACCATCGCAAACTCGGACGTACGTACGGACGGACGGACGGACAACCCGAAAACATAATGCCTCCGGCTACTTCGTAACGGAGGCATAAAAATTATTAATTCTCATATTAAGTTGTGAAAACATAATCCAAGTCTACTGACCTTTGACCTCGTGACCTGGAATTTGTCACATATGATTTGTGATACTTGATAACCCTTGGGTACAAGTTTCATGGAATTTGAACAAGCAATTTTGAAAATATGCTAAAAATTCAAAATCTTCATGTTGATGCCACAACAAAGTAACATCAAAAATTAAAAAACTTAACCTTAGGTTAAGTTTTTGATGATGATGCCACAACATAGTCCAAGTCTGTTGACCTGAAATGACCTTTGACCTTCAAACCCCCCCCCCCCTTTGGTATTTTTATGTATGTTAACCCCCCTTAAAAAAACCTAAAACCCCCCCCTTTGGGTTTTTTTTTTTTTTTTTTTTTTTTTTATTATTAAAAAAAAAAAAAATTATACCCACGGCTAACCTAAATAAGATGACCTAACCCCCCCCCCCAACGACAAAAAATGTCAAATTTTGAAATTTCGAGACCAAAAAAAAAAAAAAAAAATGGGTCCGCTTACCCCCCCCCCCCCCCTCCCCCCACTGAGTGACTTTTCGGCTGGCTGAGTCCTTGCGATTTTTTTTGACCCCCCCCCCCCAAAAAAAAGTGTCCGCTTACCCCCCCCCCCCCCCCCCCACCCCCTCACTGAGCGACTTTTCGGCTGGCTGAGTCGTTGCGCTTTTTTTTTACCTCAAAAAAAAAAAAAAAAAAAGTGTCCGCTTACCCCCCCCCCCCCCCCCACTGAGCGACTTTTCGGCTGGCTGAGTCGTTGCGATTTTTGTTTAACTCCAAAAAAAAAAAAAAAAAAGTGTCCGCTTACCCCCCCCCCCCCCCCACTGAGCGACTTTTCGGCCGGCGCGATTTTCAAATTTTCGGGAGCAAAATATTTTAAAACCCCCCCCCTTGGAAAAATCCTGCGTACGCCCCTGACCTTGACTTTGTGACCTGAAATTCTACTCACATGATTGGGGATACTTGATCACCCTATAGTCCAAGTTTCATTGACTAAGAACTTACACTTTCAAAATTATATCAAAAATTCAAAAACTTAACCTTGGGTTAAGCTTTTGATGTTGACGCCGCCGCCCGCCGCCGTCACCGGAAAAGCGGCACCTATGTCCTCGCTTTTTGCTACGCAGGCGAGACAAAAACAGACAATTTAAAGCATGCATTGTTGTAAATACATGTACCTTGTCATAATGAAACCCTAAACATTCAAAGCAAACATTTTTTTAAATGGTTCTCTACATTTACAACAAGGCGAGTTCAAGCCAAGTTGAAACAAGAAACCAAACTTCATGTTAGAAAGCCCTTCAGATAAGAGCCAGCAATAGCAGGGCAGCAATGGGGAGACACCTCCTATTGACCCACAATGCTATGACGCAGGAATTAATCCGATTGCATCACTACCTAACTGTAAAGGCCACTGCAAAACAAAATTTGGTTTACATGTACATGTTAAATTTGCCCTGCACAGAAATGTGCATACGTTGTCTTTCTAAAGAGAAGCTGATGAACCTTAGTTTACACATGCAGGTCATCATGACTTGCAAAAATTAATTTGTACAAAACAACCAGTTCCAACCAGTTCCTGTTTGTACAAGAATAACCAGACTATGTAACCCTAGAGTTATTGTATAGATCTGTGTAACGTCCTGTTCACTGTACAAAAATATATGATTATTTGGCAAGGCTGCCTTACACAGGTAAGACCCATTCTTATGAAAATATCACTGTCCAGACTCCATTGACAACTTTGACTTAATCGGGCTAGGACCGTTTGCTCGATTCATATGAAGTTAACCATTAACAATTTCAGTTGAACGGTATCAACTTTTTTTTCCTCACTTTCTCTCCATCCTTGTCTCTCTCTCTCTCTTTCGCAACAAGCCAACTAGTCTTTACTGTTCATGGGAGCTTTTTTCCTCATAAAACCGTTTGTTCTCTATTTGGTTCTTTTGTTTTTAACTTAGGATTTGTGTGTCTGAACACATTATTACAAAATTGAAGCATCATCATTTGCTGCGGATGTCATCCAACCAATATTTGCCCTAGCATATTGAGACAGTTGTAATACTAACAGGTGCATATACATGTATATTTAATGATTTACATGCATGTAACAATTAGGATGCAGTCACAGGTTAAATCATGGAGCTCCAATGAAGCTGCCTACCATATAATGAATACTTTTATATTTGAAGGAACTATTTGTAATTGTAGCCCCATGGAATGACTGAAAAATTTGATCAATTTCTGAAGAAAAAGAAAATCATTTGATTTACAATACATGTACATGTATAGTTGTATACCAGACGTTATGTTCAGATAAGTTGTGTGTCCAGTCACTTGATTAAAAACATGCAATATTTCATAATGTTAGACAATACTGTTAGTGTTAAGGAAAACCATTAATTTACAATGCTTAGTGCTAATTTATGCAAAGTTTGTGTTAAATCCAAAGGGCAAAGGCAAAAGCAACCGTTTTATTTTAGTTTAGCATAGATTTCTACGGACAAACATTTTCATTTTGTGAATCTGCCATAGTGATCAGTATTCATGCAAAATAAGGAGTAAAATCTGTTGAGAAAGTCTGATTGAATCTATTTGATCAAGCCTCCAAATCGAACTCTCACTTGTGACAGTGACAGTTACAGTGCAGTCTCAATCATGTCAATCTCATGTCAAAAATCCTGAATTTCACGATTCATGAATCAGGTTTTTTAGATTGAACTTTCATAAACAGACATTGGTCTTAAGACCTGGATATACTTGTACCTCTAAAGGCTAAAGCATTCATCATTTCAAATTTATGGTAAAGAGGAAATTGGAAAAGTGATCTTACTCCTGGCATAACACCGGGGCGATTCTTGTTTGAAGGTGGTCGAGAGTGAGATCAGCGGCACGACGGCGTTCGAAGCCCACTGCTCGGGGTCCTGGCCTGCGTGGATAGCATCGGTACCGAAGTGAGGAAATGGGGTGAAAGGCGGATCGGGATAGGTGCCATTCTTTCCATCATTTTCACCTGTTCTCTGGCGTTTGATCGACATGATGATGGATTTACAAAGTAAACTTGCTTTGAAACGTAAAATCGACTATTTGGGTTGATTCTTAGCTCTCTCTTTCGGCACCGACAATTCGGCTGGTGTGCAAGGCTCACTGGGGATGTTTGCAAAAGAACGATAACATGCAAGTAAAATCACGTCACGTATTATTATTTCATAATATGAGACACAAGAGGGAGACAGACAACTTTCAACAATAACACAAGACACTACAAATACTAGTACTAGCGAGGGGGGGGGGGGGGGAGATTGATTGATTGATTGATTTTTATTTGCCAAGCTTCCAAGTTCCAACATACAACAATATACAAGAATAACAGATCAAAATTAAGTCAGCTTGAACAGGATAACCCACGAAAGCTTGAGAGCTTATTCCCAGTGGGGTCCCCGACATAAATGTACAAAATTAATAAGTTAAAATAATAACATTTCCAGACAGATAAGAAGAACAAAATTATTAAAGATAATAATGATGATAATAATAATAACAACATTAAACTGATGATAGACATGATAATAAGTACAATGAGAAAATGAAGTAGAAAAAGAGAGGAGGAGGAGGAGGAGGAGGAGGAGGAGGAGGAGGAGGAGGAGGAGAGAGGAGGAGAGGAGGAGGAGGATGAGGATGAGGATGAGGAGGTGGAGGAGGAGGAGGAGGAGGAGGAGGAGGAGGAGGAGGAGTAGGAGGAGGAGGAGGAGGAGGAGGAGGATGAGGAGGTGGAGGAGGAGGAGGAGGAGGAGGGGGAGGAGTAGGAAGAAGAAGACGAAGATAATAATGGTGAATATGTTGAATTTCTATAACGTACAAAGACATAAGGTATATACAAAATTAAAAAGTATGAACCGGCAAAAGAAGAAAACTTCTGTATTCAGGCTATATTTCATTCATAATTATAAAAATGTGGTTTGCTTATCTCCTCTGACCTCTGAGGGACCGGGGATCCGTTTCACAAAACCTTTTTTCAGTGACAAATTACAAAAATCTGCCGATAACCAATCAGAAGCAAGGAATTCAGTAGC
>JAVYIG010005174.1:0-143021 GCA_035222895.1 Strongylocentrotus droebachiensis
ATGAACCTTTATTTTCTTTTCATTTCTGTTCTTTTCAAATGATTCAATTCGATTTGGGGGGGGGGGGTGGAGGTTGCCCAATTCCCCGTAGTTTTGCTACCGAGTAAAGAACAGAAATTACATTTCTTAGAAATTGAACAATACATTGCGCGCAGATGAGTACGCGTTACAGCCTCTCTCACCAACAATGGCGACAACAAAGAAATTAGGATGTAAGATTTTCTTTATGCATCCTCTGTAAATTTTTTAATCAGCTGATCGTGTATTTGTCTTTGTATGTATAATAGGCCCTCATCCATGATCCAAAATTAAAGTTTTCTTCACGTTATCTATTTATCTCTGTTGTCATGCTGACGTATAATATGTTTTCTTGTTCGTTAAATTATTTTGAAATAAAAATTCAAGTTATATGTACGGTGCCATGTCAAAAGAAGATAAATATCCGCTCTCTGGTAATTCATCTCATTTCATTTGTAACTCCATCACAGCGTTTTTCAACCGGGGTGCCGCAAGAGAATGATTTGGAAAACGTTGATTTTGTAAAAAAAAATCAAATATCAGAAACGGTTAAAATATGTAATAACATGAGAAAATAATTTTTTGAAGATATCAAAGTGTCTTCTTTCTTCGCTCGCTGACAATATTTGACTGCAAGGCAAATAAGGGCAACGAGAGGCCCGAATATCCTCATATTCGTGTATCAAGGTCATGGCCGAATATATCACTTTTTATTAATGTACATTCGGCGGCAAGGTGCCCGCATACAGTACTTTAAATCGTTTCTAGTGTGTGGATTACAAACTAATTTTTTACCAGTTTGAAAATGTCTTCTCCTTTTTATTCTTAAATGTGTCCATACGTGTGTGCATAGCACTTCATGCAAAATTAATAGTCTGTAAAGAGCTTGGATTTGGGAGAAACTTTTCATCTCTTAAGAGGGTACCGTGACTAACAACAAAATTAAAATAACGCTGCTCAGAGAAAGGTATTTCTATTCATTTTGAAAAGCGCTGGACAATAACCTAAAACTTACACCCTTCGTGGAAATCAGCAACCGCACTGGCGTTGCATAAATTATAATAAAAGGGAAATGTGTAGTAATGAGGAAGACAACGTGCTATAGTATTTGAACAAATATGGGTTCATGCAGGGGATCTTATGGGCTCGTAGCCATCTCTCAATGTGTCAGATCGTTTTTTGCTATTGAATCCTGATTGTCCACGAGGGTAGTTGTCATCGGGGGGGGGGGGGTAATTGTCCTCGGAGGGTAGTTGTCCTCGGGGGGTAATTGTTCTCGGGGTAATTCTCCGGGGGTAATTGTCCTCGGGGGTAATTGTCCTCGGGGGGTAATTGTCCTCGGGGGGTAGTTGTCCTCGGGGGTAATTGTCCTCGGGGGTAATTCTCCGGGGTAATTTTCGGGGGTAATTGTCCTTGGGGGGTAGTTGTCCTGGGGGGGGGTGATTCTCCGGGGGTAATATTCCAGGGGGTAATTGTCCTTTGGGGGTAGTTTTCCGGGGGTGATTTTCCGGGGGGTGATTGCCCAGTGGGTAATTGTCCTAGAACCATGTTTAATGTATACTGAATTTATTTTTGTGTATCAGAACAGTTATGTTTAACTTGAGCCTATAATTCTCCATGCGTGTTTAAATAAGAACTTACCCCAAATAATAAGTGTAGGTATTCAGAAGAACGAGATGAATTAATGTCTTTTAATGTACAATAAATCTTACGAACGTGTACAAGAGATATAAAATGAAGCTTTCTTGGCATGATGTGATGCCTTTTTGCATGACATGGCGCAGCCCAGGCGTTGTTGCACATGTATCATGCATCAAGCCTTAATTGGTAAGACTTTTTAATTCAATAACAAAACCTTTACTTTTCAATGAGGGAAAATCATAGCTGAGAACTTAAATTACATTTGGTGAAAAATATGTCATAGAGTAACAATTGTAGCTCATTTATTAAAATATACTAACATATAGTGGTTGGAAAGTCTATTTCATGTATGCGACATTCACCCAGAACAGCACCACCTTATTTATGCAATTTGCGTTCTGGAAATTGGGGTACAAAGGATAATGGCAAGAACATGAAATGATTCAACACCACAAACACCTGGGAAGGAAGCATTCATAAATTTGAATACATTTAGTTGATAAACGACTCCGCTTAATACATTATGCAATCAAGAGAATGGCGATGCCCATGTCTCGTTGAGAAACTGTACTTAATCCTTTCTTTATGCCTTTCTCATACACTGTGGTGGGTAATCTTGTAGATTGATGGGCAAGAATGCAATACATCTCTCAGAAGAACTAAAGTTACTCTTTGGGTTAGTTCTCCTTTAAATGTATACTGATTGTATTATGTTTTCATGACTGCAACATAACATTTAAATTAAATGAAAGTTGAATCAAATATTATTGTAGTTGTCATTAAGTAAGATATCAAAATTTACTGTATATTAACATATCATCTAAACTTTAAATCCTAGGGTTATACCCCCCCCCCCAGCTCAAATCCTCCTGCCCATGCCCATGCCTATACCTGTAGTAGTTGTAGTAGTGCCCACGTCTGACTGTTGACCAGAGCTAAAAGTCGTCTGCACTCTGATGTCATACTGAGATCCAGGAGTAAGTCCGGTAAGAGTGGTTGTAGGATCTGTTGTGGATACCACCTGTTGTATTCCATCTGGCCCAGTGTAGAATATCTGATAAATGACGCTGCCAGGAACAGGTGTCCACGAGATGACTGCCGTGTTTTCGGTGACCGAATCCACACGTACCTCAGTCTGAAGAGGTTCTATATGACACAGAATCCAACAAAATCCAACACTATTACATGTTCCTCCATTCTGGCAAGGGTTACTAATGCAAGTATCAGTTCCTGGTAGAAAAAAAAATAACACAGCTTGATGTTAACAATACTAAACACTTTCTTGTTCGCTGAATTAACGTATGCCTACTGATTTCCATGTCCCCATTTAGATAATTACTCTTCATAGAGAAGATTTGAAAGTTATTTAAAATTACAGCTTTTAAAATATGTTATCAAGGAACACCGGTTGATACATATCAAGTGAGGGAGTGATTTCCTACTGCATCTATTCGAAGTTCAGTAATGGTGAATTTGTGTCTAACCTCATCGACACCAAATGAGGTCAATCTCATCAAGCTCTGTTTGGAACTTACTTCTTTCACAGTTGCTTCCCTCAAAGCCTGGTGGACACATGCAGGTGTATCTATTCGTATCGTCCATACATGTCCCTCCATTTATGCATGGCTGACTGGAGCATTCGTTAATATCTTTGAAAGAAAAAAGCATAGCTCTTCCTAAAATAAACACCTTTCACGTATGACACATTCTCATCTTATTCAGAGGTATACAAGTATAATCTTATTTACATTATTAGCGACGACATAACGTTCTAACACTCCAATGTTATATATATATGTATTTATGCAGAGGGGTTTTGCATATTGACATGTAGCCTAGAGTATATTGGATTGTTGGAACTTAGAGGAGTTGAAAGACAGAAGCAAAATTGTACTCACTGTTGACATTATCAACCGTTCAAAATCGCATGAGTGTAAAATCGTAGACGACCATATGTTAATACTATGTGCAAAGCTGTAAACGATTACTCTTTTTTTCTTCTAATTTCTATTGTGTGTGTGTGTTCCTTTTAGTGTTAATTTTTTTATTCAATTTTGAAAAATGCAACTTTGTAAACTATGTATGTATTAGTCTATGGATTTTATCTATTGATATATATTGATATCTGTTAATTAGATGATTAATTACAATGAGGAAGTCCATGCAATATTATTAACCCACTAGATTTCCAATCAAAGATATTCTACCTCTAGATGATAACATCAACGTGGGTATTAAGAGCGCTGCAAAGCTTCTGGCCATACAAGTTGCGCAGAGGTACACCTGTAGGTCATGGTCGTTTTTGTTTCAGACAAGTGAGGTTTAGAGCTTTCCACCTACTGCTTCCACGGGGTATACTTTTGATAGACACCAACATAAATCAGTATAGTATATTCTAGCATGTGCAATTATAATGCCTGAAATTCTATTCATAAATCACCATTAAAAGTAAATCACTCGAGGAAATTCGTTATAGTTTTTGCAACTCAGTCAGATGAAGTTGCTATTGTTATAAAGATCATACTACTCAAATGGCAAAGATAAGCAAAACACCAGCCATACATGTCCCTGCTAATAATTCATGATATCTTCAGCATTTTCAGAAAAGGGAGAATACTTACTCTCTTCACAGTTTGTGCCTTGGAAGCCCAACTCACAAATACAGATGTAAGAGCCAAATGTATTGATGCATTGGCCGTTCACACATGGGTTTTGGTTACACTCGTTGACATCTTTAAAAAACAGAAATTTAAAGAAAATATGAAATGTGACTTACGACAATTTTTGTATTTCACAATACAAGCTAAAAAATGGAGGTTAAGGATTTTTTTTTTATCGTAGCCACATGCAATCACTTTGCAATTAGTTTGGAAATATACACTAACAGAACTTTTATTATACGGTAACATATTTCGATAAACATCTTATTTTCCAGTTGAATCTGCTATTATTAATACTCAAACATTGTTATATATTGTTGCTGTTTCATTTTGTTAATGAGTTTTTAAATAATTTCAGAAAGAATCAAATATTGAAACTTAGGGGTATACTTAAATACAGAAATCTCTCAATCTCAAGGTTTTTTTTACATTTGGTCACAGAAATTTATGTTGAAATGGTTATATTACAAATAAGAAAAAGTATCCCTGCCCCAGCAAAAATGTCTTGTACCTGTACCTGGTAGGAAGAAATTCATTTAATGCACGTGCACCTTGTCATGGTAGCCAAGCTAAAGCCTGATCGAGCTAAACGAAAATGAATTTTACGTTTGCAGGGACCTTGGGGAAAAACAGTATTAATGATAATGAGGCTATCCCGAATAATTATGCCCAACTAATTGCTGATGCTGTTATCATAATATCATTAGTATCGATATTAATATTAATAGAAGTAGTAGTAGTTGTAGAAGTTGTAGTAGTAAACGTAGTATTATAATCATTATTGCTGTAATCATCATTATTATTACAATAATAACAATAATAATAATAATAATACTTTTAATAACAGCAATAATAATAACAAAAACAATAATATTGGATATTTATAAAGCGCACATATCCACCATGCATGGTGCTCAAGGCACTCCAACTAACACCCCGGCTCTGCTAGGCAGCCGATTTCGGCGCTCACAGCATTCAAGAAATTCCTTCCGACCGGTACCCATTTAACACCTGGGTGGAGAGTGGCAAATGTAATTAATATCTTGCCAAACGACATTAGTGCCGTGGAGGGACTTGAACCGCGAACACTGTGATACACAATCCAACGACTTATCCACTTAGACCACAACACCTTAACATCATCATTATAAGTGTTGTTTTTGCTGTTCTTATTATTCTTATTAATTTAATTATGATCATTTGTATTATTATTATTATTATTCTATCATTATTATCATTATAATTATTATTATATCATAATGACTTGGTAACTCTTACCCTGTTCACAGAAATCCCCTGTGTATCCACTTGTACACTGGCAAATAAAACCACGAGCAGCTGTAGGTTGATCCTGACATGTTCCACCATTGAAGCAAGGTGAAATATTACAGGGAGCTACGGGAAAAGGGGAAATACATGCAAAAAAGTTAAGGTCTTCATAAAAAATTATCACACGTACATTTCTAGAGAGACGATTATGGTTCAAATCCACTTGTCTAACCTGTTTAGAAAAGATAACTCACGTTGCAAAATCAGACTAGTCATTGACTGGCTAAGCACACCTGATTTGACTCACCAATGACAAATTTGCTCTAATTCTCTCGAAGTTTCATTTAATCATCAGCTTTCTCATTGGCCAAACAAGTTCTCGATTTTCTTGTTATTATTTTGTACCATTATGGTCTCTGTTTTGGTAATTGCCAATTTCAAAGCGTAAATGGCTCAAACTATCTTTAAATGCGCCGAAATTACAGGTAGTCTACATCAGAACGGTACATTTGGGGGGGGGGGGGGGTTCCTGGTGGTTTTGATTTATTCACTTACGAAGGATCGTTGTTCCAAAATCTTCACTGAGTGGGTAGTCGACCCCATCTGCAGTAGTTTCCAGAGTAACTCTGTAGGTATTCCCCGGTTCAAGTCCCGTGAATGTTGCAGACGTCTGAGCGCCTGGCAGTGTTTGGGCAGGTGGCGTGGAGCTTCCGTCGATACTTTGGAGAGATATCCCATATAGAGTGACTCCAGGCTGTCCCGGCCAAACAACAGTTAGTGTAGTGGTCGTTGGAGTTGTAGTGAGGGGTATATTTCTACCTGTGTCAGTTTAATTGGAAGAAAAATTTGTCTGAAAAACATCGAGTATGAAAACACTTTTTTCTCCCTAAGATCTTGTACCAGTATGATCGGTTTAGTATTGCTGAAAAACTGTTCTCAACTCTTCTTGCAATTGGTCTATCCTACTGGCTGCATCAATGTTAACATTTTTCCACACAATTCAATTTATCATCCCTTTATACACAAGGAAAAGAAAGGACAATGCAGTACTTGCATTCCATAAATAAAAATAAAAAGGTAAACTGAATAGGACTCATATTTTCCAGATTATTGGATCAATACTTTACGAAAAGTTGATACATTGATAGCATTTTTATTTTTGTGCAGAATTCAGTAAAGAATGATACATTTTATAGCCATTCAATATGTGATACATGTCTTCAACATTGAACCATATCGTTTGTTTAACTCAACGAGTAAATTATATCGATTTTCAATATTTATAAACCTCTTTCACACTGTTAACTGCCGATGCAAAATACCAAATGGGAACATGAATGGCCAGGAGCGTCACGACGTGACGAACATGTGCGCTACATAAGAAGCCACCATTATTATTATTATTATTATCATTATTATTATTATTATTATATAACCTCACTTTTCAACATAGCATCTACAAGTTTTTGTAGCAACTTGCACATTAAACAAAGAGAGAAAAAGAAATGTTGTCCTCTTCCAAGCAGCTTGAAAGGGTTGTGCAAACAGACCATAAGATATTGTTTTTAAATGCATGGTCATCGGTGTACTTTGGGGCAAGGCACAATATATACTCAGTTCTCTGGTCAGCACATAACCCTTTACAGATATTATAATTTTCTTTTTTCTTTTTTTTTGTAAAATAACCATTTCAGGTCTTCTTTATTTTTTCATAATAATATAAACATATTCACATTTTTAAAATTTGCCTCCATTTCGGGAGGGATATACATGGTTTTCTAATATATTATTCTATCTGTAAACGAAAATTTAATAGGTAAATCAAAATATGAAGAAGTCTCTCTTTTGTTCTTTCCAACAAAGGTTTTGTAAATAGAAAACAGTGCATAATTCAAAATAATAACATCTTTTTTCCTTCTTTGAATTAAAATCAATACCAAACAATAGATGACATGGTTTGAAATTAAAATTAGACATGAAATATTTCTTCATATTCTTTTCAACTTCATTCCAAAACTTAATGACTTCGTTACAAAAAAAGAACATGTGCATACAATCACCTGTTTGATTACAATAATAACATTGCTCAGTGGCATTTACTTTCCATTTAAACAAATTATATGGAATTGATAATGTTAAATAATGACATGCGCTCACCTATTCGGCATCTAGGACCCTGGAAAGTAGTAGTGCAGGAGCACACATACTGATTGATGCCATCCCTGCAGGTTCCCCCATTTGCACATGGAATGCTTGCACACTCGTTGATATCTATTCAAGACAAATAGAACACACTTTTGCTACATCCCTGGTATTGTAAAGTTCATCTTCACATTTCGCAAGTGTCAAGTGGTACATGAAATAGTACTCTCTAGTGATACAGGGTAGAAGTTTGAGTCAGGTTCACTTTGCTTGGAGTGCTAACCTACCTACTCTCTGGGGGCGGGTATGATGAAATCACCCTCAAAGGCGTTTAATATTCAACCACCACGCTGGAGTGGATTCTACTGTAATTTGGAGTGAACTACAAAGACAATTATCCCTAATATGGTTTGACAAAACTAATGGATTTTCACTCTATTTACGGTTCTGAAATAGTATGAGATTGACCTCATTTGGAGTCGATGAGGTTTAGACACAAATGCACCATTACTGAACAACGAATAGATGCACTAGGAAATCACCCCCTCACTTGATATGTATCAACCAGTGTTCAAATAATGCTAGTATTTACATTATTTAGACAAAGTTCCTGATTCCTTTTAAAGTTATGATTTCATTTAATTGATCCAAAAGAATTAATGTTACTATCGTATAATATCATGTTACTAACAATATGACAACATATATATATATATATATATATATATATATTAACTCAACATATAGTATATTCGAAGTCTAACTTTAATATTTGAAGTGAGGCTATTCGTATGCAGAAAACTCTCAGCAACTGTTTATGTTTGTAAAGCCTTGTTACAACTTATTTTTACTGTGGCAGATCTAGTGCTACTCAGTATCAGTATTCTAAATGACGTTACCATTAATCTTTTTTGCCCATGGAGTTCATGATCAATAAATGTGATCAAGGAATAAGTAAAAATGCATTTGTTTGTATTTTGATTTTATAATTTGTGTATGTATCTTAATGCACAAGTCAGGGCTATTTTTCATGGATTTTTTTATGTAACATTCGACAGGATTTTATTAGTCCTGTCTTGTCAGAACTATCCCCTGGATGTTCATTTAAGGTTTGAAGAAAACACATCAACTCTTGTCATCCTAAGCATTTAAGAAATGATTTTTTTAAAGAATAACCCTCCCCCATGAGCATGTTTATCGTTCCGCACAAAGAATTGACAAGGGAGTGAGCCATAGTTTCCATCATAAATGTTTATCTGTGTGGGTAAAGGCTTGCTTATCATATTCAAAACTCTATTCGAACGACTGTGATTTTTTTATGGCATTTCTACAATGATATGTTTCTTTTAATCTCTTACTTGTTTCGCATCTTATTCCAATGAAGCCAACAGCACATGTACATTCAAATGATGTTACTCTGTTGACACATGTCCCTTGGTTAAGACACGGGTCTGAAAGGCATGGGTTCAATTCTGTTTCATGGAGAAAAAAGTAATTAATTTTTTTTTTAAAGCATTTACAAATGTTTGATACTTCCATATACAAAGAATTTTTTCAAGAATAAAATTAACATATGAGATATAGATATGAAATACACATTCACAGAAAAATGTCGTTCCAACACAAAAGGGGGAAAATTGCTCTTTGTGACATGGCTATGAAAAAACATAAAAGTCATGGGAATTTCATGTTCAATTCTTGCATAAGGTCGATATATGTGCCCTTTGTATTTAAGCCTGTTGTATATATTAATGAAAATAGAAGCCTTCTTGAATAAGATGTAAAACTTCACTACTCTGGTATAAACTTTGGTGTTTGTAGATGGCACATTCAGGTGAAAATTAACATCTTTTTCTCCCATATGTCAAGATGTAACTACTATATCATGTGGATATAATTCTATCGCTAAAAGTACGAACATTAAAGATTAATTTATTGAACCTTATGAACCTTATTATTTGATAAACACTTAAAAGAATAATAAGGATGATATATTCAACTCACGAACAGCACACATATTTCCAGTAAACCCTGGTGCACACCCTAGTAGTTTTGTGTGTTGCGAAAATATATTTTTTCCCTATTTTTTCCCTATTTTTTCCCTATTTTCTGGAAATGCAGACTATTTTTTCCCTATTTCCTTCAAGAAAATAGGAAAAAAATAGGGCTATTTTTTTCCTATTTTCAAGTACAAACTATTTTTTCCCTATTTTGTTCACCTATATTTTTTTTCAGACTATTTTTTTCCTATTTTCAACCAAAAACTAATTTTTCTCCATTTTTTTCACCTTCAACTTTTGTGGACTATTTTATTCCTATTTTTTTTAAAGAAAATAGGAAAAAAATAGTTCTATTTTTTCCTATTTTCGAGTACCAAACTATTTTTTCCCTATTTTTTCACCTTCATCTTTTTCAGACTATTTTTTTCCTATTTTCTCCAAAAAAATATGAAAAAAATAGGACTATTTTTTCCCTATTTTTTTCATCTTAATCTTTTTCAGACTATTTTTTCCCTATTTTTTCACCTTAATCTTGTTCAGACTATTTTTTCCTATTTTTTCACCTTTATCTTGTTCAGACTTCTTTTTACCTATTTGCGAGTACTGTTTTCTTCCTATTTTTTGCACTTACATTTTTTATGACATGAAACAAATTTGTAAACTATTTTTTTGTCTATTTTCTAAACTTGCATATTTTCATTGTTTATGACTGGCATCCTATTAAAAAAGCCCGCTTCTCCTGCCATTATCTCTGTTGTTCATTTGGCGACTTATTGGTGGTTTTTAGCTGTGGGGTCACATATTGAATAGTGAGCTCAAAGATAACCATAAATAAACAATGTGTAAAAAGAAAATGTACGAAATTTCAATTTTGTTCCTTTATTAATATTCTTGATTTTATTTACAAAACTAAAGTAGTGACTAGTGCACTCAAAGATAACCATACATAAACCATGTGTAAAAAGAAAATGTACACATAGAAATTTCAAAAAAAAAATCTCCTTTATTAAAAGAAAAAAAAGCATTCGATCGAGATATTCCCGTTCTATGTGTGAGTAAAGTTTCAACGTAGAGGACAGTACGCAAGTACCCGGACGTAATTTGAAAATGACCGTTATTTTTTTTCCCACTGGCGCACTGATGTGCGCATCGGACTTTTGCTGATTTCCGTTCATCAAACGTCTCCAAATCACACCAAAATGTCTTCCAGCAATTATTCTAGCGATGAAATTTCATCAAGAGATAGTGACTCCTCATACTCCGATGCCTCCTTATCCCATTTTAGTGATTCTTCCCAAGAAAATGAGCCCGACAAATTTTCAAAATATTACTAGTCCCACTCGTAGAGAAACAAGTTTGTTGTCGAATGACGGACGATCGACGAGCGGAACTGGCACCAGAAAACAGCTGAAAAGGTACGTTTATTTCTGAAACTTAATTATATTATGATATATATATTTTTATTGTGTCTGTTGTTGAATATAATGCTACTTCATAGACATAGTAGGCTTATAGAATGTTATTTTACGGATCAATATTCCCATGTAGTGCTGAGTGAAGTGAATCCCCAAGTGCAGTGTAGTGTCTGTATAGTGAATGAGTGAATGTAAACAAACGCGATTACAATAAATCCACGTAGAAATTTCAGATTTTTTACCATTACTACGTCTGTCAATTATATTGCCTTGCATGATATAATGTTTTGATGTGGTTTTAGGCTAAATTGTATCTCAAATTATTTTTCTAGGAATCAGAAAACACAACCTGCTAAAGCACCACGGTCCATGCAAGATTAAGAAGAGCAAGTCTTCCAAGTCCGAGAGTGTGTCTGCGAGGTATGTCCTTACTAAGTAGAAATCTAAATCTATTGTTGATAATTTGTTTGGGTATATTTATTTCATGTTTGTTAGTTAAGATCTGACATCAAAATATTAGAGTAGTTTACCTCATCATTATGCTAGAACAATAATTTGCAGGTGGCACAAGTTCTACCTAGATCTACATTATTTTTCTCTTTCCTTTTTATTCAAAAAATTGTTCCTTTACTATTTTCTTTTCTTTTCTGTGTTTTATGTTTTATTTTATGTATGTTCACCCGATATATCTAAGAATAAAATAACTCTAATTAATTGCCTACCTGAGTGGTTTACATTTCATGCACCTTGACAGCTCTTTGATGACTCCGTAATTGTTGTTTCACCATCCGTTCGTCGTCAGCCTGGCATCTTTTTTGCTATCATACTTTTGTACACACATGTTCTGTGCCTTTGAATTTTTCATTATGAAATACATAAATACTTGTACTAAGTATTAACTGCATGTTCATAAATGTACCAATGCATGATTATTCTAACCCCTAACTCACATTTCATTTATATCTTTACAGATCCATTGAAACTAATCAAGCTACAATGTATATGTAACGTACAACCACCATTTGATTAGATGCCTGTGAACAGCAAGACCAACATCTGTATCCTTTACATTAGTATTTGTTTCCATTTTATTATGTAATTCTTATGTCTAATCATTGAGATTCATAGGCAAGTACAACATGTATGTGTACACAATGAGTGCCTGCATATTGTGAAGATAAAGGACCATAAGACCATTACTTATGATACATGGTAATGATGGTATACTTTGTAAAACTATTTGAAAATAGTAGCATGTAAGTCTTTCATTTTCTTGTTTATATATATCTCAATGACATGACATGTCATTGATTTTGTAGTAAGTGTTTCTAGATTATGATGATTGTATTAAGATTTTGACAGTTCAATTGAGATTGAGAAAATTATGTAACATGTCAACTGTACTATAAAGCATGCATGCATTGTTGAAAAATCTGTTTTAAGATTTATTTTATTTTGTTATCTTTGTAAATAACGAGAAAAAAATATTATTTGTCATGATTTTCTTGAGGTTTGAAAATGTTATTACATTATTAAGAGCACTTTGTAATATTAAATTGTAATAAAAGAGACAGAAACCAACACTCTCATGTCCAGAATACTGCTTTATTTGGTTACTAGTGAGGGAGAGAGCTTGTGATCGCCTAGCATATATCCGCATCGGCTCAGTAATAGTCCTGAAACTCACCTGAATACTTTATTTGAACAAAAATAGAAAGCTACATTCTAGGTGGATGATATTTTTTTTAAGGCGGAGGCATATAGGAGACGCAGTCGCATTGGTCTTTTTTTTTTTTTAGTGTATAATCATAGCAAACCATGAACAACTCTATTACTACAACATGTACACTACAGTACTTAACCAAAGATTGTAAATATCAGTTAATTTCTTTTATTTATTTGCTTATATGAACACACATACTATACTAAACTCATGTCATTGTGTTCACCTCTCGAAAATAAAGTACATGTATTTTATTTGACACATTCCCTTTTATTCTTTTTGTGTGTTACAGTCCACTGCCATTATAACGAGGTGCTCGGGACCAAGCCAATTTCCTTGTTAAAATGAAATCATGTTATACTCAAGTTACTGAACACATTGGTTTGTTTAAAATTGGGACTGATGAGAATTGCCTGATAATAAAATCTTGGTGTATCCATGTTTGTTATAATAGGAGTGGACTGTATAACATTTTCCATATACCCATTGACTATTTTAAATGTTCTACTGAATGGATTGGACTGAAAGGATGAAGTGAATTTGGCAAACTGAGTAGGTGCATTGATGCAGAGAAAAGAGCTGTAGGAGTAGGGTGACTATTCTACAGTGGAAACTTTTGACAATGAGGTCATGTGCAACCAAGAAATCTTAACCCCCAAAAGCTGGTAAATTACCTTGTCATTTCAGGTATAACTGATCTCTTTATATCAAGTTTGCACTGTATGATTTAGTTGAATGTACAGAGTCGTTGACTGGATGTGTGAGATGGTAGTGCTTGAGAAATCCATGAAAGTAAAGGATGAGTGATTCCCCCCCCCCTATTTCCTTACTATTTTTTTCCTATTTTCTTACTATTTTCCCCTATTTTCTTACTATTTTTTTCCTATTTTCTTACAATTTTTTTCCTATTTCCTTACTATTTTTTTCCTATTTTCTTACTATTTTTTTCCTATTTCCTTACTATTTTTTTCCTATTTTCTTACTATTTTTCCCTATTTTCTTACTATTTTTTCCTATTTTCTTACTATTTTTTCCCTATTTTCTCACTATTTTTTTCCTATTTCCTCACTACTTTTCACTGTTCACTAAGCACCTAGTTATCACTATTTGTTTTACTATTTTCTTCACTTTTTTCTACACTATTTTTTCCCTATTTATTTCCTATTTTCAGGTCTGAAAAATAGGAAAAAAATAGAAAAAATTGTTTCAAACCTATTTTTGTTTCAAAACTATTTTTTCCCTATTTTTTCCTTTAAAAAAAATAGGGAAAAAATAGAAAAAAAAAATATTTTCGGGACTATTTTTTCCCTGTTTTTCCCCTATTTTTTTCCTATTTTTTTACGACTGGGGCAGTTACAAGTGAAGCTCCTAGGTCCGTCTACACAAGTACCTCCATTTAAGCAAGGGCCATTTCGACAGTCGTCATCATCTGTTAACAAAATAGTAAAAGTAAATAACTCTCCCGTGTTATTGTTTGAACTCATTGATATTTATATAACTAATGAACATATTTCAAGACATTTGTTATATGACAATTCGCAGAATTTTGGTATGTTGTTGTAATTTGCAAGCTGCAATCCATGGAATTCATGTGAACATTTTGATGTGCATTTCTTTGATTTTCCCAATCTTTTAATGCCATACCCATGTAAATATCTTCGTGTAGTGAAGCAGGAAACAAAATGAATAAGAATAAGATACAGGGGCAATTGAAGAGTAATGGAATTACATGCCTAATTTGCCTTAAAATCAATTTCCGTAGAATAGTCTTCATTCGTTGGTCCACTTTTTTATATCAAATGCTGCTCTTCATATCATTAAAAAAATGGCTCCCAAAACATGGGTGGCTACAGAAGGTAAGAGAACTAATAATGAAACACTCTCCTATCTTTTTTAACCTTTTGCCTACGGGAGCCAGGAATCTCCTGTATTAAAGCATAAGGGAATGAAGGAATTCAGTAGTCAAGGGGTTAAAGTACACCCGTTGTGTATATTAAAGACTTTTCACACACAAAATGTTTCATATCATTTTCCTGAAACTTTGTCATGCTTTCTTCCCAGATTATTGCGAAATCCCCCCCCCCCCCACCCCTACCGTTAAGTAGAAAGCAAAACTCAAGAAAATCATTATTTTGTAAGGTTTCTGTTTTTTAGCATTATATCATATGAAGTTCATTGGAGAAAAGGTGAATAATTGTGTTTAATTTACAGTTGTATCCTGAATATAAAGATAAGTAATGGTATTATTTCTGACCAATCTTTACATCATCGAAAATGCTGTCCCATGATAATCTCTGCACCTACCAAGTAGCTCACAATCAGATCCAAGACAGTATGGCACAGCCAAGTGTCCAAAAGCTACGCAGGTTCATAAACTAAGCAAGCTGCAAATACACTTTCAAATGGAAACTTAAAACCCAACTGAATCCATCTTGAATCCATGATGTATGTTTTGAGCGTCTGCATTTCTTTTCTTTCATGATATCTTAATCACTGTTCCTTATTTGATCGTTATGATTTGTATGTTTCTTTTCTGTTGTAATAGCACTCTGATCAGTTTGTCTGTAATAGCGCTCAATAAGAATCAATTATTATTATGTGGTGCCATGCGTACAACGAACCAAACTTCTGAGGAGACTAAAGCAACATGAATATCATTGAGGCTAGCCCCAAAATTTAAGAAATTTTGTCTTTTCATGTTATCATTAGTTTTACATAGAGGTGGACATCACTCTAGTCAGCCACAAAGCAAGATTTGCATTCACTTATTTCATGTGCCTTTGACTATGGGCCCTTCCATTTCGTCGAACAATTTCTTTTCAGGAATTTGTATATGACATGATGTTCATTATCGTTTAAAAGCGTTCGTTTTTCCGGCACTGTGGGGTAGGACGTTTATCTTCAAGTTCAGGTTTATTTGTCTTTCAGAAATCACATGTAACAAAATATGATAGAGTATAAACAGTACAAAAGGATCGTCTATACACTGTATTTACATAGGACACAATGTAGAATAAATAATGTAGCCTATATATCGCTGGTCATGCTGTGACAGGTTACTGATTTAATCCTGCAGGGGGTCTTGGCACCCTCCCACTGAGCTCAGGGGGGAAGCTAGTTCAGTCGCCGGCTACCCGATCATGAACTTGCACTACAGGATCACACGCTTACCTGTAGTAACAATATAGTTGGCAAGACAACCACAAATTTTGATAAAATAAGGTTTATGACATTTGTCGATCGCAATTTTTTTCTACAATCCAATTCAAGAAAATTTAAAAGCAAGATAAACTAGAGAAAAGTTGTGCTAAAAAGTTATGCTGAATTAGAGGACTTTTAGCCTTATATAGCGCTATACATTATAGCTTAAAATCCCCCATCATATAGTTATTGGAAGACTGGAACAGTCCTTATCAAATATACTATACTTACTTGTTTCGCAATTTAGTCCAGAGAAGCCTGTCGCACAGTCGCAAATGTACACATTCGGAAAATCAAGGCACTGTCCGCCATTCTGACATGGAATACTTGCACATTCGTCAGTGTCTGGTTGAAAATTCAAGGAGATTTACAAGAAATAACAGTTTGAATAAAGAAATCGATAATAGGAATGAAAATGCAACAACCTTTTGCATTAAAGGCATCGTTTAACAATGTTAAATTTGAGATGCATGGCCCTACGTGTTATCAGTGTCTGTGATATGGTGTAATATTAAAGCCCTAAACAAATTGCGATTAAAAATGATAATGAAGTTACTCAAAAAATTAAAATCTTTGAGTGCCCGGTTTTACCATACTCATTTTTCCCAATAGACTGTAGTGTTAGGAAACCGTTAGGAAAACAAAAAATGATATTTAGATTTCCAATCATAAATATCTTGATAATCAGCCAGGCAATCGGCTTGTAAAAGTCATGGGATTCCTGCCTGACCTAAAAATTTAACATTATGATTGCAGCATATGAGCTAAATCCAGGATTTTGTCTCAAAATTTGGGGCAATGCTACCGAGTCAGTTTAAGTGACAGGTCTTATTTGACATTCGATATCAGACGTTCCAGAAAGTTGTTATTATTAATCGTCACTTCGCAGATACTATACATGTATGCACATAGGCAGATAAAATTAATTTCAACAAAACTATAAAAACCCATCGAGACGAATCCTGGATACGTGTTCATGAAAGTAAAAAATCATTTTTGGCTCATGCACCGACATTTCATTCTATAAAACACAGGCTGAAGTATTTTATATCAAGTGGGCGAACAATAAATGTTGTTGAAGCACTATCATCTCTTTGGTAGTGATTGTTGTAAAATGTACAAAGTGGGGCTCCTCCATGTTTAAAAGATCGGTGGATATTTGGTGGTCATGTGTACAAGTGCTATCTCCTAACTGGTCTATTCTTTCACAAGCATCATGAAGTAACAGTTATACTTAATGGAGTAAGGGCAACTTTGCAAGGCAGTCTGACGTCTCTTGCCAGAATATCAGCTCTCCAGTCTTGTAAATATTTCAGGCAGGCAAAGCGAGACAGGACAAGTTTTGGTCATTCATAGTAATGATATAAATGTGGCATCACGTATCATAAATATTTTGAATATTTATAACGAAATATATGAACAGACAAATTTAGAATTTCCCGACTGTCGTATTTCACCGAGGCCAGTTGTTACATAATTGAAAGGGGGAAATGAATAATTTGGAGCTCAATTGATATAATTTACAACAATGGATTTATTCAAAATATTTTTGTCTAGCATTATTATAGAATAGAATTGTTATATCAATATCATATCCCTTATTTCTATTCTCATTAAATAGAGTAATGTAGCCTTCCCTGTCAGATGCGATTTAAATATAGATGTACATTATGAAAATAAACAAAAAATTCCTATAAGACCTCTTTAATGTCCAAATATTGGTAATTTCAAAATTCACTGGGGCTGCAGAATCCATTATACCCCACTTCATATATTTAGGATTTTTATTAAAATGAAACCGTCCATCCTTTTATCGGCTTCATTTTATTATTAGCACCATTGTGCTGTTTTAGCGTATAACTATCATCATTGTAATTCGTCATTTTCGTTACTAACAATGTTAACATTGTTACTGCTATTATGTACTTACTTTACTTTGCAATAACATTTACTTACCTACAGCGCACGTTGGTCCTTCGTACCCAGGAAGACATTGACACTGGAATGACCCCAACATATCCATACACGCTGCACCATTTAAGCATGGTCCTGATAAGCACTCATTCTTATCTGTAATAAGGTTTCATGCATAATATAAGCGGATTATTATTATTATTATGCTGATGATGTTGGTAATAATAATGATGATCATATTTATAATATTAAATCAATTAAATATGATGATAACTATGTGATTAATAATAAAAATAATAGCTATAATAATAAATATTCAAAAAATGATAATAATAATAATAATTTATAAATATGTTTTATATTAGTACTATGATGCACTTCACATTGATATTGTTATTACCTTTAGTCACTGGATCTCAATAGCACACGCTCATGTTTGAACGATCATCATCCCTTAAGGAGTCCATGTGTATACGTAACAATATATATTTTTATAATTTGTTTGATTTCTGCCAAGTTCACTGTTACAACATAATCTGCACCCTAGACATGCACTATGACGCCACATCAAAGAGAATGTTGAGTTACGGGAAAGTTGATTAACAAATTGTGAGCGTTCTTATTCTTTGTATGTCAGTTAAGAACCAACTATATATTACAGTCAATTTTTTGTTTACATAATACATGTATATATGTACATATAATAACGGAACTTGATATTTCCATAACATTTCCATAACATATTATCGTACTTTATTACAGTAGACAAGAGGTCCGCGGATCTTAGGCTCACCTGAGCCAATGAAAGTAGGGGCCTCGCAGTAAGGGACATAGCTTCCATCCCCTTTGCACCAGGAACATAGGATTTATTGGAACAGTAGGCCAAATTAAGGGTGCTGCTCCTAAGTCCCATGCAGGGGCAGGTTTGCCATTCAAACACATTTAGGTCTTCTTTACATAACAAATAGTCCTAAAAAATTTAACCAGAATCCATACTAAACTATTGGTATCAAAATCATGTCTACACTCCATGATATATCAGAATATGAAACCAAAAATGAAGGTAACAAAGTATCTTGAAGAGATATCTTTGATCCAAATGCAACAATTTGTTACCATTTTGTCGATAGTTCGTGGATGGGAATTTTGGTATGCCATGCTTGAATTGCTCATTGGATAGTGGATATTGAACGCTGCCCCATGTCCTTATTTGGGGTCATATACCCCATTTGAACAACTCCTTTCCCTGCAGGTGATTCCTACAAAATTTGGTTATAATCCAGCCATGGGGTTTGAAGAAGAAGACAATTTCCAATTATTGCCACTAAGGAACTTTGGGGGCGCTGCCCTAGGCCCCTCTTGGGCAGACGTACCCCCATTTGAACAATTTTGGATCTCCCTTGCCCAAGGATGATTCCTACCAAGTTTGGTTAAAATATGGGCTTAAGCAGTCGAAGATGTGAAAAAGTTTACGGACGACAGATAAAAAAGCAGTTCAAAATATTTCTGCAGAACATGAATGGAATGAGCAAATTGTACCTTACCTTGATGCATGTATTCATTTTATTATGTAACCACGTGTATGTATTATTAATGCTTATAATGGAAATTTTAAAATTAGTTCAATTTCGTACGATTTAAGTTCTAATAAATATCAAGTATTTTCATGATTCATATCTCTGGCAGAATAAGAACCATACTTTCCACTATTACACTCTCGCTCAAAAAAAAAAATCCTCTGGACGGCCATGCATTATGGCTCAAGGCATTAAATTATTGAAAATTTATTGCATTTTTTTTTTTATATTTATGGAAACTGCCCCCTACCCTAGCCCCCACTGCGTGCAGTCATGGTTCAGTGACAAAGCAATGGCCTCGTAACTGTGAGGCCCCATGATCAAAACCGTGTCGATGTGCTATATTAGTGCCCTTTTGTGGGGCATTAATCCTCATTACTGTCATTTATGACTTAAAGGCGTAGGTCCCCTAGTTGATAAGCATAGTAGCATACACATGCTTTAGCAGTCACGCAAAACACACATTGTAAAATTATTATTCAATAAAATATGAGAATGTATACTATTATCTAGATCTATTATTTTTAAATTATTTTTTAAATAATTCCATAAATTGGGGTAAAATAAAAATATTCCACCTATATGAGCGACAGTGTACAAGACTGTGCCAATAATATTACACATATTTTATTTCAATATGAAGCATTCTATACCAAATGCCCATTTTAAATGTACATCAAACGCTTGACAGAGATATTTGTATGAATTAAATAGTTTTCTTACCTATCTCACAGTTAGTTCCAGTGTAGGCCGTTAGACAGGTACATTCGTATGAATTAGCAAGATCCACACATGTTCCTCCATTAATACAAGGCCGGCTAATACACTCGTTCGTCGCTTTTTGGAAAAATAAAATGTTGCAATTAGAATTGGTCATACAATGGCATCGATTAGTCACAAGATACAATTTATATATTGCATTGATATTTAAGAAACACCTTATTGTGAGAACGAAATGTTCACAAAAACCGTTTTAAGTCCACTACCTTAGGTCGTACATGGCGATATAGATTTTACAATTCTAGCAGAGTAATTTTGTAGTATCATTGCGTTCTTATATCAACTTCAAAACTGTAGCCAAAAGGATGTTGGTAATGAGTGATGCCTACATCAAATGAGGCAAAGGCAAAGTGTTGTCTCGCCTGTCGCTCTCGATGCGGATGAGAACGCAACATGCATATGAATAGTTTAATTCCAAACGGAGCAAACTCCACTTTTATAACTTCGGAGAAAACAGGATTTGTTTACCAGATTTTGTACATGCGTCTATGGAAAAGTGATATCAGAAGGTGCATTTTTTCATAATTGCTCCAAAATTTAGGAAAATACTTTTGTAGAAAGACGGGTACAATGTTTTAATACCAATAACTCAATTTTCATCAATTGTGGATTTAGCTCCTTTTGGAATTAAACTCTTCATATGTAAATTATGCCATGCCAGGCTTCATTAGTTCAGGATGTGAGTTTTGGTTCCAGAAGTTTACACTCAGCAATAATGGTAATGTTGTATAATGCTATCTCAAAACCAGACAAAATAAAGACCAGTAAAAAAAAAATTACATTAATTTGGATTTATTAAGTTTAGTTACATGTTTACATATCCAGGACTCTTGAAACGAGTCCAGGTTACTGAAATCGACATGGTCTGTAATTCCTGGGCAAAATGATGTATCATACTGTTGGTGCTTTACCTTAGTATCTAGACTGCCAAGTAACGAATATTACTTGAAATAGTCATCGGTAATTAACTTACCTGTGTCACAGTTCGGCCCGTCGAAACCACGAGTACATTGACACACATGGCTTGCGAGAGCGTCTATACAGGTACCGCCATTTTGGCATGGGACCGAGTTGCATTCATTTATATCTACATACGTTTAAGAAGGGTTAAGGAGAGTGATAAGTATAATTAAAGTTACTTGGTAACATTGTTGAAGGTTGATGGAGAAAAAAAATTGTATAAATGTTATTTACTATATTTCTTCTACTGTACTAACCCTCAGACATGCAAAAAATCCTGAAACATTTTTCAAACCACGAAGATATCTATGGTTTAGTTTGAAGGAGTCGATGTATGACGCCCTCTAACATCGATTAACAGTAAATTCTCCCAACCATTGTAATTAAATTGTTATAATTTAGTTGGGAGAATTAAGGAATCTATCAGATCAGTTTTTCCCAATTTGTAACATGAATAATGGTCCGTTTTCACTCAAATTTTCAGATTATCTTTCATTGTACATCTAGCATTGAAGTCACTACCTTAGCACCACTATCTCTCATCTGAACAATGTAGCCAAGTCCCTTTAAGGTAAAAACAAAAGTTTATTCATTATTTAAAGGGTACCAAATGACCTAAAATAAGCACAGGGCAATTTTTTTGTTCAGCTAGAACTAATCATTAAAACATTATCTGGCATTATAAGGGTTAACATAAAGAAAGAGATGAAGATTAACTGGAACCTCACGCAAGGAATCTATGTCAGACTTCGGTTCCATACAGGCCTTTATTCTATGCAAACGTGTAATGGGGGCATCGCCTAGACTACTCACAAATCACTTTTGTGTTAATGCACAGTGCACTTAAACTTGCAATGTATCATGTAGTATGTTCCAAAAAAGGGAATTCATAAATAAATAGACTGGTTTATCATCGTCCATAACGACATGAAAACAAGGTTTTTCCTTCTTTAATTTGTTCTCTTCTCAATTTAGGCAATGTGAAGGTTTCTTCCAATTTTAAGCTTATATGACACATAATGGCAAAATCTCTTTCTTGAGGTTTACAAAATATAAGTAAATCCTTCAAGCAAATACATTTTGTAAAAGTAAAGCTGCAGTAGGTCTGTTTGAATGATTTTTATAGAAATCACATAACTCGATGGTAAAACTCACCTGAATATTAAGCATTACAATAGTTAGAGTAGCATTAGTAATTATGACGTTTGGATACGCTCATATTTGAAAAGGAGATCTGAATGAAATTTTGTGACTTTGATATTCTCAACTATTGTTACCGATAGCTGCAGTGTTTAGGTTAATTCTGCTGTGTATATGTATATCCCATAAAATATTTGAGAACTATACTGACGAAATAAGACATGTAATGCTTACTAGTTTCACAGTTTTGTCCAGTAAAGCCTTGATCGCAAACACAGGTGTAGGTTGCCGATCCTACAGTAGAAACACACGCTCCGTTCACACACGGATCTGGATCACATTGATCGATGTCTATAGAAATATGACATCAAGTATATGTTAAAATGCGTGCACATATATTTATAACGTTGATATTCAGTTTTATCATGGACTATGCAAAATTTAAATTAAAAATATTTCACTTTTATACGATTCCATATTCAACACTATTATTGTAATTATCTTTTTAAAATCTCTTGATAGCAGAAACATAACCTATACTGCAGAGAGAAGAAGCCTTTTTTCCATGTTTGGAGCATCCAATGATTTATTCCTTTTCGGTATGTACATGTATCAGGAAGAGAGACAATATATATTGTGTTACGGCTGTAGGTAAAAATTTCACCGGATAGGGAACTAAGTACAGCATGTGCATCAGCATCTACACATAATATTGTCAAGCTCTTATCTATTGAAATTGTGCATATACAAATATACATTTCTAAAGATATTATCTTGAATTGTCATTCTTTAATGTCGGTGATATAGTTTATGATTTCAGTTATACTTTCCGTATATAGTTTCATTCATTTATGCTTAACAGTACGATCATAATAAACTGAAAATCATGGTATTACCTATTTCACAATTTGTACCCGAAAAACCGGTCCGGCATACACAAAAGACCTCGTTGACCAAATCTATACAGGCGCCACTGTTTAAACATGGATTGGTAGGCAAGCAGTCATCGACATCTGTAAAATTATATTGATATAATGTACTTCTTACAAAAATACACGATTTGATCATCTGCTAAAAGAAATTTTTATCTTTAAAGAATCCATTATATAACTGTATTTTTGACATGTTAATAAATTGATTTGGCATTGTTAAACTTGACAATGCACCATTGTTATTCTATTGTAAATCTTGTTTAACTTACCTGAAAGGTTCAACGTAAATTGAGTACAATGGATCGTATGCATAACAAGCAGCAATGTTTGCACAAGGACAAGCAATTGCTTGCTGTCCGCAAATTGCTTTCGGATCAGGCATTTGCTTTAAAATGCTTGCATAAAAGGAACCTTTTACTTGTTCTCATAAGCATTTGCTTACGTTTTTTCAAGATTAGTCAAACAAGATTGAGCTCTTGCTGAATTTGGACGTTCACCTTTAAGCATCATATCCACCGGATTGTTGCTAGGTAGTCCTAGTCCTACCTAACAACATGGAATGTATGCAATTCGCATTCTATCTATTGATACAAGTATCCGCAATAGGTGAATAAAATAATTTGTTAACGAGGCACTTAACGAAGATTTGTGCATTATATTTGAGTACATTATGAAAATAGCCTATTGAAGCAAGCAAAAACTTTGAGCACAAGTATAATAATAATAATAATAAATACTTATAAAGCGCACTTATCTAATAACTTAAATACAAAACAAAATACACACATTTCTCTCCTGAATTTTAACAACATATTATCATTAGTACCTCTTAGTAAATAAAACCGTTTTAACATGTTTCTGAAAGATTTCTAGGCATTGAATGTTTCGAACGGCACTTCGCAGCTTGTTCCAGAGGACTATTGCATTATGCACAAATGCACGATCCCCATAATGGGTGGTTCGGGTTCTGAGGACTTCTAGGATGGTAGAGGCAGAAGAATGGGGTGAGTAATGGGATTGCTTTACGGTGAGGAGATCTTTCACGTACTCAGGTGCAGTATTTTAGAGTGCCTTAAACACAAGCATTTTGTATTCAATCCGTTTTTTATACATATTTAGGCGTTACCTTGAGTTTGATCTTTTGCTTGCAAGTTACTTTTTAGGCTTTAAGCCCATAGTATATACATTTGAATAAAATGCAATTCATAAAGCGCTAGTCAAGGATAGTTGAAGATTTCCAAATTGGATTACTCAGACTGTTTTGTTTTAACAGTTTAGCAATAAGCAATGAATATAATGATTTCCAAACAGATGAAAAATAAATGTAATACATTTTCATTTTCCTGACGAAATGTTTCCTGCAAACACTGATCTCCGGCTGCATTTATTCAGAAAACTAATAAATTAATTCACAAGTGTAATCTGGACAAGGTGCTACAAAATCTTCAAAATGTTCATGGTTACAGAAATGGGGTGGTGCGAACCTATTTAAAGTTTTCGGTTTGTATGTTGCTATTACAGTTTAACCCGACCTTGGGTAAAGACCCTGTTAAAAACAGGACAACTGTAAGACCCCAGACTAACTCCCCATGTTAGACACGATTTCAAATAACGCCCAGTTTCAGGTTTCGATTTTAGTGCAACATAGACCAATTGGGTGGATTTAAACGTATTGGTTACTGCATTCTTCCATTTCCATAGGCATTAATACAGGAGCAACCCGTTTCCAGTAGGAAATTTATTTTTATATTGAAATGAAATGAAACTTACTTGTTTCACACAAAACACCCATAAAACCTGGTATGCAGGAACATGAGGACATTGTAATTTCATCCACACATGTTGCACCATTCAGACAAGGATTGGTAGCACATGGATTAGGTCCTTGGAAGACAGAAACAACACATATTGAGGGAAAATCTGCATTTGCAAAATATCAACTTTAAGGAAAGTGGAATGTAGAAAATGTTGTATTAGATGTGGAAGAAGCCGTGTCTGCTATAAAAAAAATTGTTCTGATTCCTTAGTTTCTTGGTAAAGGCATTGTTAATTATCTACCAATTCATTTCATTCATATTGAACGGTTATCTTAATTTAACAGATCCATAACTTGCAATGATTATTTATTCGTTTTCTAGCTTGTACGATAGACAACTCTCTTCTATAGAATCCCTGTACTGCATCATGATGTTTACACGAAGAGCTTCAAACGATAAATGTTCCATGGATTAACTTTCTTCATATTTCCGGTTCGTTATTGGATTTAGTATCATGTAAGATTCCTAGTCACTTCACGTCTATTATACGTTTCGTATTTGCAAAAAATAATTCTACATCAGGTACAAGATACGCTCACTATTGGTTATACAAAAACATCACTTTTACATACTTGTCTCACAGCGCTGTCCAGTTATCCCAGCAAGGCACAGACATATGTATCCGTTTTGAATGTCCATGCAAGTTCCTCCATTTTGGCATGGTTCACTGGCACATTCATCTGTAGGTAGTACGAAGTTTACACAGAGACATTAATGTACAGTTACCACTCTCCACCAAAGTCTCAATGAGTATTTAAAATGCTTGAGCACTAGTTAATTTGGCAGCTCGACCGTGGTACAAATACAGGATCATAATTTGAAATTTGATTAGAGAGCCTCAAGATTTTCAGTATTACTTCACCAGACATGACTCTTCTCTTGCTGATAATCACCCATGCTTTTGACATGTTACTTCAGATATAAAGTGTACACTGTCATCATGTTGCTCCCCTGAGAGGTTTGGAATTACTTAACCCATTGAAAAAGGTTTTATCTCTGTTCAGTCAGGATTCATTCCACACGGGTGTATAGTAAAGAAAAACAAATGATTATAATTACCTGTGTCTGTTTCACAGTTAGTTCCGCTGAAACTGTTTATGCATTCACATCTATATCTACCTCCTGATTCACCAAAGCACTGGCCATCGTTCTGGCAAGGTCTACTAGCACATTCATTATCAGCTGCTCAAGGGACAAAACATTGAGGAATTTATTGAAACTCATCGGTAAGGATGATGACTATAGAGTTTTAGTGGATAGATCATCGGCACTCTTGATCGCATGGTTCTCGGTTCCGGTGCATTGTCGTTTGTCATGTCATTAATCTACATGCTCCACTCTTCGCACAGGTGCAGTAACTTGGCACCGGGTACAAAGATATAATTGGATTATTTCAGTGCTTAAGGGCAGCTGGGCTATTACATGTCAAATCCAGGGTATGAATAGTATAATGTAGGAACCTTTAGCAATATTAATTTGATTACTATTATTATCAATATTTAGATCATAATATTATTATGATAATGATGATGTTGGTGATGACGATGATGGTTGTTATTATCATAGCAATGTTGGTTAAAGAAGTAGTAGTAGTAGAAGTAGTCGTTATACCATACCAACCTGCGGCTTTAATATTACAGCTGCTACCGACCTTTAGTTTTAATAGCAGGTAAGTTTCTGTCCATTCCTTGGGACTTTTTAAAGCCAAAAGATTTTGTTGGGGGGCTTCTTTTCTCCTACAAGACTGAATCATTTATCAGCGGTCGTGGTCATAGGGTTTACAGTTTGTATGTATTAATTTGATGTTAGAAGGAGAAGTTTCCTCATCATAGTTTTGTTTATATATTTTTTTTAGTGCGTTTGCCAGACGCATTCGATAGAAAGGCCATAAAACACCCTTTACCTAAATATAAAATTATCATATTTCAAACCATGTTTTTTAATGTCGTTTCTTTATAAATTATTATCCATGATGCCCATAATACTTTCTAGTTATATTGCAATGTTCTTTGGAAAATGATGATAGTAAACTGGAAATACTGCATCGCCTACAGGATGTAACAGTGATATTCTGTTCTTGCTGTATGAAAGCACATAGGAAAATACAATACAGTGTGTCTTTGTGCTTCGAAAGTGATAAACGTATAAATGGGAATGACAAGACTCACCTCGATTTATTACCAAATTAGAATTGCGTTCTTGAAGAAGCTCTGCGAAATCACTGAAGGTATCTACTGAATCCCGGTAAGACACCAGTCCTATGACGTAGGGAATGAGAGGATTGAGTCCCGAGACGGCATAACTGGTCTGACCAAGGGGAAGTACAACCTGTGTAAATGTAATAACATTTCATTAATACGGGTAAGTCTTACTCTGACCTATATGTTAAGAATAGTTATGTATTTAAAGAGCGCATTTGTTCTTTAATTTTAGCTGATATTCACAATAGTATAGTTGTGATCTACATTAATTACTGATACGGACAGTAATAATGTGCTACAAAGGTTACAGTCTACCAGCTATCAGAAAACGAAGATACTTTATCATAATATGAAGAAAAAAACATGTTCTTCAAATTGTTGCCCTTTGATGTAAAACCTTTAAGAAATAAAGAAACTTCTAGCTTTTTAACTATCATGAAAGGAAACAGGTTTGACTTTATTCTTTCTCAGCTTTCAAGCAACTCCACTTTGCTGTCATGTAAGCAAACAGATTTAACTTAATATTCTTTCTCAGTTTTTAAGTAACTCTAAACTCTTCTTTGCTAAATACATCTTGCATTATCCCTTCCCATGTGAAGAAATTTCGTTTTCCTATAAAGCATGTATTCCTATTTTTTGCCTTCTTCATTGCTGCACTTTCGTCTACTGTACACAAAATGCAAAACAATATTGACCAACTATATAAATGAGAATTTCTAGTAGTATTAGGAATATGTGTTTCGTCATTGTTTTGGACTTGAACAATTCAATCATGTCAACATATAATTTGTTAATAAATAAATAGTGTAGTTTTGACCAGCCGCAATGATATTTGCTTTCTTACCACAACTTATCTTTATGGACGTACTTCTTTCTACTTCTCCTTGCATTAGTATGCCAAAACATGAAAAGGCTGGCACAGACGCGGTCGAAAATATGAAGTCTTGCAATCGAGAGTTAGTTCCACAGGAATGTGTAGTACAATTTTGCATTTCATATATGTACGATGAAATACGCAACGGTGTGAAATGTTTTTATATAAATATCGGCATATGTAACAATTTAAAGGGCAATCCCACCCTTAGAGACAGAATTGAAAAAGTTTTTAATTAATCGGAGTCGGACCAATAGCAAGGAAATTATGAATGTTCGAAATATGAGATCAGTCTATGCGAATCTCAAATTCGTAGTATGGTTAGTAGATTGTGACATAGGACGTAGATAACTCTCCCATTTGACGTGTACAAAAAAATTACCTATTTCTTTTTTTCTCGCAAATTCCTTCTCCCTTGGGGCACTACTCAAAATATATTACAGATAGCATATCATTATAGGTCCCCTAAAAATAATAGACCCTCCTGAGCTGTTTATTTTTGAAAAATATGAAGTCTAGTCATTCTATATGTTGGAACAGATCGGGAAAGTAGACCGAAAGTAGTCCATTGATATTATGGCTTCAGCCAATTTGAAGTGCCCATACTTATAGTGATTACAACTTTCAAAATTCACAACTTTATTATAATTAGTCAGATCTATCGAAACTTTCATCAGTTTGCTTTTCTGATTCTTCTGCTATCGTCTAGTCTAGAGTAGTTGTTTATTTGGGTTGGATTTCCCTTTAATTGTTGAGGTCTGTACTATGATTTTTAATGCCTCTTCGGTTTACAGAACATCAGGGCTGAACAAGCCTTAAAGCTGTTTTTTAATCGAAACTATTGGTAATACATACATTTTGATTAGTCGATACAAAAAAGAATTGTATAATTCTCCTGTGACAATTCCTCTTCAGACAATACCCTACACTAACCAAATTATTTATTTCAACCATGGAGGGGGCTAGTGAGCACTTTTTCTTAATTTCGTGAGAAAATATTCAGCGGGGTAGGGGGGGGGGGCAAGGGAAGGTGGGGGGGGGGGGGGTAGTGAGCATTTTTTAAATAAAATTAACACCTCCCCCCCCCCTTGGTGGCCTTTTTGGGCCAAGGGAGGGGGCCCGCGCCCCTCGATCCGCACCTGCCCAATAGACAACCAACTCTAGTGTGAAATCTCCGATGCACTAAAGCCTGGAAAACTATTCCCGGAGCAAGTACATGTTGGAGCACCTATATATGAGAAGATGTTCTCTCTCATGTCACTGTCCTTACCTGTGTAAATGTAGCAAGATCCTGGGTTTCGATACCATGTACCACTATGTACCCGTCTAGTCGCCCATCAGCAGGAATATTCCATGTAAGAAGAACTGAAGCTCCATTTACTTCTGAGAAGCGGCCATTTATAGGTGGATTCGGTCCTGGGATCACGTAAGATAATGGTATCATTATTTGGAACTTTTGAAGGTGATATTGGAATGTACGTAAACGTGCCCCTTTCCCGTTTCGTAGACACATGCTAGGTAAAAGTGGAAAACACTCCGTCCCTCGGAAGGACATTAATAGGGGGGCCCCTTGTAGATTAGAGTCACAAACTGTGCATGTTAAAACCCACTGGACATGTGGTATAATGGTTGGGGGAAACTCAGGTGAAGTGAGCCACCTGCATAACCCAGTCAGTTACATCTATACAGAATGTAGATACCTGATGGTAACAGTGATTCAGTTTGCTCCCTCCCACCAGGCACACCAAATCATTAATAATGATAATAATGATAATGTATTAGTATTAATATAATACACAAGCAGTTGCATGATATTCATACCATTAATAACTTGATAGCACTTTGGAGAATACGTTCTAAGAAACAACAGTGCAAGGTGAGTTCACGCACCCCAACATAATACAAACATGGTTATTATTAAAAATGGCAGTACAGAAGAGCTACTTGATTAAACATATTAAATACAACGGACACACTCTTCGCCTGCAATTGTAAAACAAGTGGGTCTAATAAATTGAGGTTTTAACTTGATTCATTTATAATCAACGCCAGGCGTGGAGGGGGGGGGGGGGGGGGTTGTGAGCACATTTTTTTTTTTTTGGTCCTCGAAAATTAAAAAATTTGCACCCCCAAAAAGGTAAAAATCACTTGTTTTTACATGATGTTTTTTCTCAAGGGGGGGGGGGGAGGGGGCCCTGGATCCGCCACTGGTCAACGCTAACATGGAAACCATTATCTTACTTGAGAATACGTTGAAATTTACTAGATCTTCATGCTGTCCAAGAGTGGTCAAACCTTGGATGTTTACATTATATTCCGTGCCGGCTGTAAGACCGACGGCATTGACAGTCAGCACACCGCCATCACGATTTGCAGTTGCTGGAAGTTGTACAGAGAATGGACCACTAACTTCACTGACTGTGACCATGTAGCTTGGGTAGGTAAATTCAGGTCTATCTTGTAACATGACGTCGAAGCTTGTTGTTTGGATGTTTGAGGCACTGGCGACGAGATCAAGCAGTATGTCTAGAGGAGAAGACATTGCAAGTTAATAGAAACATTTCAAAAGTTTATTTAATTTTTTATCATCCAATCCGTTTTTATTGTGAGGGTTATTCCCAATGTATGTCACTTTGTAAGAATATCATAGCCGGAAGAAATATACCCTGAAAAAGATTGCTTTTCATATGCCCTGATATTTTAAATATTTAAAGGAATATCTGAAAGTTTGGACAAAACTCTCATGGCGCATGTGTGCAGTCCCATATACGCATATTTGTGGGCAGTGCACGTGATTTTGATCATCAATTAGACTGAGCACATTTCATTCATTTAAATTTGATCATACTTAAACCTCACAGTATACGTTCATTTTCATGTACTACATAAGCAACCTTTCCTAACTGCTTCCACTAGTAATACTTTTTAAATCTCAAAGTTATAATCGAAAATGACAACTGTGGAGCTGCAGAAACCATGAAATTTCGCAAGAATGTATACATCGTTGGAAAAAATCATAGATGAATCCGTATGTTCCTAAAAAGAGAGTTATATCGAGGAGACAGATGTCCTTGGAAACCAGGTTTGTCTTATAGGTGTGCAGAATACTCTCATGTTGATATTTTAGACAAATCACTATTGGGACCTACCCCCCATATTGCTCCGGTTGTCTCATTTTCGCTCGCTGGACGTATATAGCAGACGGCAATCGGCGGATTAGACGACACTTGGTATTGAATTTGTATGTGAGATTGCTTTGCTAACTATAAAATACAAGAACATTTTCCATCTTTAAAATATCATTGATATCTGATAATTAAACAGTTATTAAAATAAACCTACAAAACGACATAATACAATGAAATACTTGACTTAAAGTAGGGGAGTTTGATGTGGTGCACAATTGCACCCGTCTGTAAATAATCGAATAGTCCATGGCGATCATAAATATTCATGTTTTTACTTACCTCGGCAAAATGCTTGCCAAAACTAAATGGAAAAATTACGGTGGGGGGTTGGTTGAAATGGACATAATGAACCGATTAGAACTGATCTATAATAATTCATGCTACTTTTCCTTCGTGTGCTTGACCTACAATTTTACAATCGCGTGGTAAATTGCGTCCAAAGTTCCACTTGTTACACATGTGTTATATAGCCAATTAGGCTAGGAATATTGTGTCATTTTTTAGGTAAACGTCAAACAAATTGCAATAAAATATTTTTCACTGCAATGCATTTCAGTAAGGTCCCCAAAATGACATACTAAAAGTCCAAAAAAATCCAAGTAGTGGAAGTGTGCCTAATTTGCATAAATCCAAAATGGCCGCTTTTTCGAAGATTTTCACCGATATCGAGTTGCATTTCTTATCATAGGTAATTGTTTTGGCACTTTAAAGCACACATTTCACATTTATATGAATGTAATATGGTGTATATATCATATACAGAGGTACATCTTGTTTAATTGTGCATCGCAGCATTCATAAATCCAAAATGGCCGCCAATATACTAAGATTTACACATAGGTTTTGTCATATGTTTCAACTTGTAGAGCTGTTGTTGGAAAAGTAATCTGCTGTACATTTGTAATCAACTAAAATACCCATATGCTACATGTACATCACACACCTCAAACAAACCCCTTCGCACACTCACACCAACACCCACACCCACACCCACACAGTCTAACATGTAATTTATGTTTATCCCCTTTGCAGATTATATTATTTCATTATGCATGCACTAGACTATAACTAGACTGTATTAAATTAAAAAAAAAAAAAATCAGAAAACTAGCCCTTATGAGTATCCGACAAACACAAGAGCTGTTGGTAGGGCTACATGTTCATGTATGTATAGGGGAGAGGCTTTACCTAGCCGCATGGTCGTTGGATTGGTTAGAAGTTGTTCACAGTGCAACAGTTTACTTTAGAGAGGTGAGAAACTTTCTCGATAGCCGATCTATGCAGTGCTAGCTACAAAGGCAAGCCTACACACGTGCCTACAGCAATATGACGGGGGCTGTAGTTGCTGTAGCAGGGATTGACATGGACATAAACCATTTCAGATCGACACACTGCATGCACAATGCTTCTCCTGCTCTTATCAAGAGGTTTAGAAATATGAAAGAAATGCAGCAGTTTCTCAAGGAACTGCACTACCAGGCTATGAACCAGGAGAGTGCATTCAGTATATTGCAGACAATGTCGACCATAATATCGACACTCTTGATGGATCAGGTACTTTCCACGGAATGGGCATCATAGCTACCAAAACCCCAGGGACAAAATGCTGTAAGCCTGTACCTAGAGAAACGGTAACTGCTGAGGACATCGCTGCTGTTGGACGCATCAACATTGAATATTTCAAAGCATCTACAACTGTACAACCTCTGGTCTACCAGCCGATTGTGAATTGGGGAACAGAAGATCCAACATCAAACCTTGATGTGTTGTGGAAGACATCTTTACTCCTGCGGTCCCCAAGGCCTTCTTGGTCCGGAACGATGCAGATGGTAAACAAGGGCAACTACCCTGGACAGTCATCTGTTATATTTCTCCCCATGATTGACATGAATCCTAGTGATTCATCTTGTGTCTACTCCACTCTGCGTTTTGTCTGTGCCCATGCTAAACAGTATAATACTACACCTGTTCTGAAGGCACTCACAATAATCAGGAGCCAGCCAAGTGACAGTGACTTGAAGCAGATCGTTCTGAGACTTGGAGGATTGCACACTGAAATGAGCTTCCTGGGAAGTATAGGACATTTGATGACGGGCTCAGGACTCCAGGAACTTCTTGAAGTAGTGTATGCCAGCAACTCGGTGAGCCATATGCTGGGTGGAAAAGCAATTTCTAGAGCTGTGCGGGGCCATTTCCTCGTTGATGCTGCGCTAAATACCATGTTGATAGCAGACTTGTATAACGTACAACTGCCAACTAACGAGGAGAAACCTCCGGAAGTTCCTAGTGAGCAGGATCAACACCCAGGTGTTCCATGTGGAGTAGCTAACTTCGGGGAGCAGCCCACTGGAGTTCCCTCTGGAACAACTACCAACGACCAGCAACTTCCTGATCTTCATTGTGATGTAGCAATTGAAGAAGAGCAGATTCCTGAAACCAATTGTGATGCAGCACATGTAGAACAGCAACCTCCAGAAGAGGTGCATGGAGTAGCAAGTGGGGGAGACCATTCTTCTGAAGTTCAGTTTCCTTGTGGCACAGACGTAAATGAACCTGCAACAGATACCATGAAGGAACAAGATATCAAAGAAACAGATTTGGGAGAAGCACAAAAACTGTATGATAGACTCTTGTCTGCCACAGCATTGGTGGGTGAAATTTGTTCCTCTGAAGTCATTGACCAAATTCTTAGGCAAATAAAGGCCAAGAAGGAGACCTTGACCACGCGAACAGCAGTTCTCTGGTTGCAGTATATGGACATGATAGACATTTTGCGCAAGTTTATCAAAGCTGAGAGAACAGGAAACTGGGAGCTTCATCTGCAGGCTATCCATGACATGCTACCACATTTTGCCGCTTCTGGACACATCCTGTATGCTAAATCTGCCTATGTCTACTTGCAAATGATGCGTGAACTACCACACACACACCCTGAAGTCTACATGAGATTCCGAGAAGGGTATCACGTAGTAAGGAGAAGTGATCGCTACTGGGCAGGACTGTCTACCGATCTCATCATAGAACAGGTGTTAATGAGAAGTTTAAAGACAAGTGGTGGTCTTGCAAGGGGCAGTGGTATGTCCGAAATCCAACGTACAGTTTGGCTTCTGTCAATGCCAATACGTGCAGAAGTAAACGCCGCAATGCAAGATCTTACTAATGCGTACCTCTTCACAAGTGAGCAACACAAAGATGTATCAAGTGCCAGACAGAGTAGGGATGTTAGCGACACGCTGGAAATACTGAACTACCTCAGCCAACGTAATCCATTCAGTCCAGACACTACTCTGCACAGTATAGCGAATGGAATGACTGCAGATGAAACTGTAAATGTAGACCAATCCAAAGACGTCGGTAACAAGATACTGAACTCCATGGCTGGAAAGAAAGTGGATGAACATTCATTCAAAAGAAGTGATCAAGCAGTGACATTAGGTGCAAGGACTGCTGTAAAGATCGGCGATGAATCTGTTCATGTAGACCCACAGCTCCTTTTCCAGAGACTGGTCATTGTCAGTAGGGAACGTGAAAATACTTTAGCATCAGTTTTCAGCTACGAGTTATGCAGTCACCCCCCTGCTCTGTTTGAATCATCATGTCTCCCCCTACAGGCCGACAAACCAGTCCTAGCAGATGCACTTTGGAAGGTGTTTGAACATGAGCTGACACGAGAGCAGACACTACCGAGTGGTGATGTTCATTATGTTTTGGATGGTGGTGCACTACTTCACCGTTTTCCTTGGCCACGTGAGAGCACTTTCAACAACATATGCCAGCTATATGTCAATTATGTCAGCAGCAAATATGGAAGGCCAACGGTTGTTTTTTATGGCTATCAAGGCGGTCCGTCAACCAAGGACGCAACACATCTTAGACGATCAGGAGGTTGTCAAGGCCTGACTGTCAACTTTGCAGAGGACATGGTAATCAAATCCAAGAAAGACGAATTTCTTGCAAATGAAGTTAACAAGCAACGCTTCATAAACCTACTCAGTTCCAAGCTCGAAATGCATGGTTGCACTGTATCCCATGCAAGAGGAGATGCAGATCTCTTAATTGTTATTACAGCGGTAGAAGCAGCTCAGTTTAAAGACACAGTTCTTGTCGGGGATGATACAGACCTTCTCATCTTGCTGATCTACCACGCTGATCTGAATGCAAAGGACGTCTTTTTTGCACCTGAGCCCAAGGCAAACTCCAAGAAGAATCGAACATGGAATATCAAAAATCTGAAGGAAACTCTAGGAAGTAGTGTGTGTGGCAACATTCTTTTTGTCTATGCGCTTCTGGGCTGCGACACAACGTCTCGCATATTTGGACTAGGGAAAGGCGTAGCACTGAAGAAAATCATGAAGAATGACGACTTCCGTGAGCTTGCCAAGGCATTTAGTCAGCCAGCATCAGACCTGAAGGAGACCATTATTACAGCTGAAGAGAAGGCACTTGTATGCCTGTATGGTGGTGACTCAACAGAAGATCTAGATTCTTTGAGGTACAGAAGATATTGCGTAAAGGTATCGTCAATGTCGTCTGCCTTAGAAGCAAAGACTTTGCCCCCCAACTTCAGCAGCAGCAAAGTTCCTTAGTCTGCGTGTGTACTATCAGATACTAGAATGGAAAGGAATGGCAGACAAACTGACACCGGTAGATTGGGGTTGGCAGGTCACGGATGGGAAGTATCTTCCAATACAAACTGATAAACCACCAGCACCCGCATCACTCCTTAAAGTCATCAGATGTGGATGCAAGAAAGACTGTGCAACCAAGAAATGCACGTGCCGGAAGTATGGCCTCCAATGTTCAACAGCCTGCACTGATTGTCGTGGCACTAGTTGCACCAACTCACCACCACCAGACCTAGAACTTGATGATACTACTGACCAGCGTGCCACATAAATGTAAGTTTGTTGGAGACTTCCAATAAGAACTGAACTCTGATTTGTGAACCAATGTAGACATATGTTATAGCTACTCTGGAATGCATTGTAAGGTGAGAAACAAAACTAAATTGAATATGTATGTGTTTATGCAAACTAAAGAACCTAATTATGATATGTTTGAAATTTAAAAATATTTTTACAACATGAACAAGTGTTGTCGAAATTATTCTGATATTACATAGGACAAGAATTATAATTATAATCAATTCTCTAAAAAAATATAAAAAATGCCTGATTTGGCAGCCATTTTGAATTTATGCAAATTAGGACACTCAATTAGGCACCTGAAACTTTGCGCGAACATAAGCATTCTTTAAAATATCTTTTTAGACATTCAAAGTACACTAAAAGTATTCTTAAAAGTATGTAATGTGAAAATTTTGACCAAATCTAGGTGAAAACAGTAGAATTGGCGGCCATTTTGGATTTATGCAAATTAGACACACTTCCACTACATGGATTTTTTTGGACTTTTAGTATGTCATTTTGAAGACCTTACTGAAATGCATTCCAGTGAAAAAAATTCTATTGCAATTTGTTTGACCTCAAAACACAATATTCCTAGCCTAAATGGCGAGCTAGCGACCTATTTTGACCAAATTACGGTGGGAGAACTTTCAAAAGTCAATGGGACATGAGGGTTCCAATGAAAGAGCTAGTGTCAACGTACGTCGGGGTGGATGTGCTTTTCGTTTAAACCACACAAAAAAATAGCGATTTTTTTTTTTTTGGGGGGGGGGGGGGGTAAAAGTCCATATGCTAACATGTTAGGGGCTGGACTCTGACGATAGGGGGCGTTGTCAAATGAGACTAATCGGGGCTGAAACTTTGAAAAATTAAGTGGATTGAAGATAAATATGGATAAGACAAATTTTATGTGGTTAGGAGAGGAAAGTGATAGGCCGGGTTTATCTTTTTTTTGGACATAGGGTACAACATATAAAGATCCTAGGGGTATACTTCGCACGTCAATCCAAAATAAAAGATGATTTGAACTATAAGGAAATTTTGAGCAAAATCAAAAGACTAATCGGTTGGTGGAAGCAACGAGATTTAACGATGTTTGGCAAAATTAAATTGTTGAAGATATATGTATTTTCAAAACTAAATTATGTTTCGTCTCTTATGACAGTCCCACAAAACATTTTTGAAGTAATCGAAAAGATATCTTTTAATTTTATTTGGGGAGGGAGAGACAGAATAAAACGGAAAATATTATATCAAGATTACTGCGCTGGGGGACTCAGAGTAACGAATTTTAAGATATTTATCAAGACTCAAAGAATAATGTGGATCAAACGGTTGCTCTATGGAGAAAAGTATTCAGGTTGGAAAGTAACCTTTCACCACTTTTTCAGATCACTGGGGGTCGAATTATATTTCTTTGTAATTATGATAAAAATAAAATGGACTTGAAGGGTATACCATCTTTTTATAAAGACATGTTGAAGGCATGGCAAGAATTAGATAAATGCAGACACTTTGGAGAAAATAAGAATAATCCGATTATATATAGCAATAAGTGTATATGTCTCAGCAATAAAACATTTTTTGATGTCGAACTATTTCAGATAGGTATACTTCAAGCATCAGATATAATTGTCAGAGGTCATTTAAAACCGATCTTACATTTTTTAAATTTGGGTTTTGCAGCTAAAAGCTTGCTTAGAATTCAAAAGATCTTTTCAGCAATCAGAAACGAATGGATACAAAGTGATTTTATGGAAGTGGACACTGAACATTTTGAAATAGAATTGATGATATTTGGACGTTTACAGAAACTATGTGATATAAAATCTAGGCGTTTATATGATTACTTCATTGAAGACCTTCAAAAAGAGTATACATTACATGTTACAGATGGTAACTGTCAATTTGATCTTGGAATGACGGAGTTGAAAGAAACATTCACAAGGATGAAATGTGCAATGCTTTGTAATAAACATAGAGAGTTTCAATACAAACAATTACAAGGGGCTGTATATACGAAAAGAGAGCTCTTTAAATTTGGTTTTGAGTCAGGCCATTTTTGTTCCTTTTGTAGACAAGAAGTAGAGACATACCAACATTCATTTTTAGATTGTCTTAAAGTTAAACAATTATGGCAGGGGGTAATTCAAAAGTTACATTTAATCGAAATTGACATTGATGATTGGAAACCCATTTTTATGGGAATATCCGGCAATACTGCTAGAATATTTGTAATAAATTGTATCATATTTCTAGTAAAGTATATCATTTTTATTTCTAGAAAAGAAGGAACTCTGCCATCTGTACAGAGAGTAGTACATATGCTTAAAAATTACAGAGACGAGGAATACAAAATAGCCTTCAAAAAGGGGAAACTGGGGATGCACTTACAGAAATGGGAACAAATCGATGCATTTTTACTTTAATGGATGTGGGTATTATTATTATTATTATTATTATTAATTCTCTCTCTTGTACAGGTGGACAAACCGGAACAGGTTGCATGCAGTGTGTGTGTCGGCGTGAAGGGGTTGTGAGGTGGGTGGGCTAGGGGGGGGGGGGGGGGTTGAATAGTTTGTGTGGTGTGAGTTGAGGGTTTGTGAGTGTGTGATTGGGTCGGGCTAGGTAAAATTCATACCTTCCTCTATGGTTATTTAGATTATTTACTGTTACATGAAAGAACAAAATATTAATGTATAAACATGTACGATCTGAGATTTTGCTATGTTCATTGTAATTCATGAAATGTTTTTGTATCGTACGTAGATCTTTGTATTACATACTGTGATAATTCTTTTGTAATGTGAATTTTATGAGGAAGGAAATTTCCGGAACAGGTTGCATGCAGTGTGTGTTTGTATGTGTGTTTATGTGTGTGAAAGGGGGTGTGGTGTGGGTGGGCTAGAGGGGGGGGGGGGTATCATGAGTTTGTTGGTGTGAGAGTGTGTGACTAAAACCAGTGTGAAAAGAGTATACTCCTTTCACACTGGTTTTGCTTAGCCCCGTACTATCCTTAACCCCAGACTGTTTTTTGTTTGCTTTTCGTACACGCTGTTTTTAGCCCCGTACTAGCGTCTATTCCGGAAAAAGAAAATTCACGTTGTTCTCACTGTAATTTGTTAGCCCCGGATATCGTGAATGTTATGATTGGACAGTGGGCTCCGTACTTCGCATCTGGCCAGCTGCGATACGCTCCATTGCGTAGTACCGGACTATTTTTCGTTTCTGTTCTCATTCATTTGCTTGGCACTGCAATTGCGGGGTTAGCAGGAGTTACACTATGAACATGACGGACAAAGAAAGCGGACAAAATATACAGTTCCTCAGGTAGACAAAGGAACATCCCTTCACTGCTATTATGTAAGAAGGTGAATATGCAGGTGACACCTGTTCTACACATTTTTACATAATAGGAGTGAAGGGATGTTCCTTTGTCTACTTGAGGAACTGTATATTTTGTCCGCTTTCTTTGTCAGTCATATTCATAGTGTTAGCACCACAATTTCGAGGTTAGCCCTGCTATTTTGCAGGGTTAGTTAACCCCGTACTATAGGTGGGGCTAGCCCACTTTGGTAAATACGAGTCTGAATAGAAAGTGGAATAGGCTTAACCCCGGACTATAGGTGGGGCTTAGACCCCCCCCCCCTTAACCCCACCTCAAATGCTCAAAGTGGAACTTCTCCATGCTGTGTAAAAGATCTGTGGATATTTGGGGTCATTTGTACCATGTGCTATCTGTAAACTCCCTTATCGGGGGGAAATGGATACGAATACGCCCGAATGATGGCAATTATTTCATATTCTTTGGGGGTAGTTGCATCCCCTTGATCACATTTCTGTGACATTTTAAAATTCCATCAGTACCAGAAATCGAGTATACTATGAATAAATGATGTTTTTACAAACCTGTTGTTGCCAACGCTTCACCAAGATGAACGCTACCTCCTGGTGCCGTACCATGAACTGCTATCGTGTAAGTCGTACCCGGCTGTAGACTGCTTATAACCGCTCGGGGTTCATCTATGGTGACCATTCCTGTGTGTTGGCCATCAGCACTGACATAGTCTATGTAGTATATGAAGGCATTTTGTATAGGCGTCCACTCTGCGCTGATTGTATTAGGAGTTGTTCCTAGAATTGTGACTGGTGGTAAGGCTGTAAAGAGATCAAGATGCGTTAGCAGACTTTTTAATTCAAATATAACATATTACCTATAAGTATTCATAATCACTTTCTAGATCGTTATCCAGTAGAAAATCATATGACAAATAACCTGAATGGATTCCACATCGACAATTACACAAATGCTCCCAAAAATCAAGGATTATAGAATGGAAGGTAATTGTATATACTACCTCGTTTATGCACATTTCCTTGATGCATATTTATTATGTAACTAATTGACAACTGAAGGGGCTGCAGCATCAATTTGATTGAGTTTAGATTAACAAGTCAAATGCCTATGATTGGACGACTTTCAAAAAAGTAAACCTAGGGCAATTCTTGCCTTGTCCGTCACATCTTTAAACGTCCAAACATGTTACATATTTTTTAATCCTAGCATTAATTTTATGGAATATACAACAGGGTACCGACATTTGCTCTTTGTGATCATGTTCAGGGAACAGTACCTCACATATGGAGTTTAATGGTTCCCTTAAAGCAAGTCTTGTTTTAAGTATTTACATAATGCAAATATTTATCAAAGAATATTATCTCACAGACAGAACAAAATGTATCTTTCTTTAACATAGACAATTAAACCATCCGAAAAGAGGGGCTTCACACCTGCAGAAATGATGATTAATAATCCAGCATGAAAATGTATTTTAAAAAGAGAGAATGTTCATTTTCTATCGGCTGTTTCCTTAGTATATTCCATTATATTTTGACGAGATGTAAACAAATGTTCCATATATCAGTCTCGATACAAGATTATGCGTTTACTTTGAAAACCAACATGGCTTTTACTAACCAAAGATTCAGAGTGTAGCTTTGTCATTTTGTCTTGTTCTGTACATTTTTTATTTGATAAAGGAACCTGGGAATAAGGACAAGGAGTGGGAGCGTAATAATATGTGAATGTAATTGTTTGGGATTAGGAACTCCCATTTTAATACTGACCTGTTGTTGATGCAACTGTGTTTCCAACTTCCACTCGCCCTAAATTCGTAAGAGCGGTAACACCAACAGGGTATGACGTTGCTGGACGCAGGCCTTTTAGTGTAACAGTCTCTGAAGTGGCGGAAACAGTTACATTTCCCTCAGGACCATTGTAGGATATATGATATACGATGGCATTAGGTATAGGTGTCCATGAGATAGTGGCGGAGTCTTGTGTGGCTGAATCCACATGGACTTTAGTTGGAAGATCTGCATTCCGAGCATACAAACAAAAAAGACAACATCACGTTGTCACGCATTAAAGGTTGCATAGTTGTGTTTTAATGTGTAAATTTGATTGAAACCAAAATTTGAAAATATTTTACAGAAATGAGATTTCCTTTCTACATGTATGAATCCCCTATCTAAGGAAAAACTAGAGAAAATCGGGCTGTTTAGTACTATTTCATTTTTTTAGAGAGACTCCTATCACTTTGATCATAAAAGGGTAGGCAAGTGCATTGAATGTTTTCCAAAAGAAGAGCCCTCCCTATATTTTAAGAATACCCCTCCATCCAAAAACCAGTACCCTTCTTACATGCCGCAGTCAAATCTACCCCATCTTCATCCTATGTGCCTTTAGGATTTATAAAAATAGTTAATAGGTAGAACTGCACATGTATTTGTACCGTCTGTTCATTACGGGAATTTTCAATAATAGAAAATGCCCTGATAATCAAGCCCAAAACAGCTCTTCTACCTGGTTTTAGATTTTTTACTTTTTTACTTTTTTTCTTCAATTAAATCGATTTTCAATATACTTTGAAAGATTTTTTTAAATCCTTCACACGTCAAAATCTACTGTCAGCATATCATTCATTCATTACAAATTCTCCACAGACCTTAGATTCGGTTAGAAACAAAGTTGATTTGTTACTGCCCTTTGGACATTAGTCCTCTTAAAGTCCGTCGGTTCCCAGGTTACTTACTCACAGGCACATGCTTTCTTTGCACTCGGGTAAAATAGACCATTAAACTAACCAACTAAACTATATTGATCTCAATTTTAACCCTATTACGGGCCCTTTGGTATTCACCCCAATCCAAAGTGGATCCTAACCTTTCAGCCTTTTTGAAGGCTTTACGTTTCACTTTTATAAGATTCTTGACTTCAGAATTAACCCAAGGACTTCTGTATTTAGTTTTTCCTTTTTTTCTTCTTCTAGGGATTGTATCCCTTTATGCTGCATCACACAAATCTAGGAAACCTTCCTATAATCCATCAACACTGTTCTCATCCATGAATACACCCCATGGTGCTAAAGCCAAAAGGGTGTTAAAGTCTGCATTATTGAAATCAAGAAATTGACTGATAGAATGTTTCGGAAGTTGAAGTTTGCAACACCTGATGGTAAATGAGACAGCATGGTGATCACTGTGAACAGGGCCCTGTTTCATAAAACTTGATATCAATAACAAGTTACAAGCTACTGTTATAAGCTACTGAAACCATGGCATCTGATTGGCTGAGAGCACATTTGTCATAGAAATTTTGCTGTTGTTACAGATAACAATTTTTATGAAATGGGCCCCTGGATTCGGTACTTTGGAAACATCGTGTACGAGTTGTGGTCGATTGGTGAACAACAAGTCAATCGTGGAACCACCACTGGGATCATGTGACGACTGCCGCGTACAAGAATCAGCTAGCTGTTCCAGTTCAACAGATGAAGTAATTTGCGATAAATACTGCGTTGAAAGTTCTAATGTATCCGCCCAGTTTACGTTGAAATCTCCTGCGATGATGACACCATGAATAATGTGAGATAGCTTGATATCGTCGATGAGTGACTGAAAAGTATCTATATATCCAACTAGAACATTAGGTGGTCTGTAAAACAAACATAGTAACCATTTACTCTGACGTGTTGTAATTTTCAGAACGATGGTTTCTAGTTCATCTCTATCAAACTTGATGAGCCTGATGGGACAGAGGTTAGACTTTACAGCTGCTAGAACACCATCCTCACGTTGGTTGGCCCGGTCACGACGAAATGTGACATAACCATATTTGTCAAAGTTCTGTTCAATCCTTGTGTCCTGATCACTCAACCAAGTTTCGCTTATAGCAATGATGTCGAGTAAAGACGAGCAATCCAAAAATACACATAGGTCATTAATGTTGTGACTAACACTTCGAGCATTAAGTAACGACCCCTGTACAGATGCGATTGGACAAGGGTTAAGGTTTGGTACCCTCGTGGCTTGATGCTCATTCCTTCTTGTGGACCCTAGATTAGGGTTTACATCGCCACATTGTATCAAGTTTATCTGAATAGTTGTGATAGAATTAGCATAATAAGGAATTGTAGTCCCTAAATATTTGTTCTTATTGAAGGTACGATACTCAGTAGTACTTCTACAGCCACCGGAAGTGGCGTGGTTAATGGCAGAATTCACAAAATTACATGGAGCATACAGGGCAAATAGATCAATGATGCACAACAAGAATATGCATTTTGCACTAAGCATTATCAATTTGTTCTAAGGAATTAAGAATAAAGTAGGCCTACCCACTTCAAGATGTCAAAATAAACAGGATGTTTACATTAATTTAAAGAGAGGTCGAGTTCTAGGAAAAGTGTGTACAATAATTTGTGAGCGTTTTTATTGTACTTTATGCAAATGTGGAAGAACATCAGTTACAAAATGTTCCCTGAAAAGCATGGCTCTTCAAATGCCTTAATATTCTAAATGTGGAATGTAACATCATATAAAATCGGGACGGATTATTATGCTGTTTTTTACTTGCACATTCGCTTTGAGTTTTTCTTATTTGTCCGTCACTGCACTTCCCTTGCACGTGTTCTTGCGACCGCGAACCTTTTCTGCACAAAGTGCGACAATACTCTTTTAAAGGGATGTACTTCAATGGAAGAAGAAGAAGACATGCTCGTGTCGTCCCATATACATCTGTATTTGTACACTGCTTGTAACTTTACCAAGACTGGGCCAAATTTCTTATCATTTTGATGATTCCAGAACCTTGCAGTACACACCCATACATATATGCTAGATGCTCAACCTTTTCTGATCGATTCCACAACGTTTCTTTCACAATACAATCGCATGACCAGAACTCAACTTTATTTTTAAGCATGAATAGTAGTTAAATGTATAAGAGCAGCGACCCAACACAGATATGTACATGTGGGAATGTAATAAATAATTGGTTACTTCAATAAGGTATACAATGCAATGTAAATCGGCATCGATCATAAAATTACAAAAATATTATGAATTTTACACTGTGCATTATCAATTCGTTCTAAGATATTAAAAATAAAATACCCCCTTCAATTTAAGATGTCGATGTCTACATCCCAGCGCATGGTATCGCTAAATCAAGGTCATGTCTTCCAACATGCAACATTTTAAAGTCTTTTCAGTCTTTCATGATGAGGTTGTGCATAACACCTAATTAGGATCCCCCCCCCCCCACTTATAAGAGTTACAATTGGTCGCAATGTGACCTCAAAATGTAACTATTTTAGACCATCACATCGAGCTTTGGAGTATGATGTTTAAGAAGTATCTTGAACGATGTAAAGAGAGAAATGATAAAATAATGAAATCTCCCCTTACAGTGGCATAGGCAGTTTTAAATCGCGCCAAAAAATTCGCAACGACTCAGCCAGCCGCTGAATAAGCGGGAGCGGGGGGGGGGGGGGGGGGGGGGGGTGGGGGGTAAGAACACATTTTTAGTTTTTTTGGTCCAGAATTTGAGGAGAAATCTCGCAACGACTCAGCCAGCCGGTAAAAAAGCGGAGGAGGGGGGGGGGGGGGGGTGGGTAAGAGCATTTGTTTTGGTTTATTTTTGTCCCAAAAATTTGAACATTTTGCCGACCGATATTTCGTTCAGTTAGTGAGGTGGGGGGGGGGGGGGGGGGAGGGGGGTAAGGTCACTTATTTTTGTGGCCACCCTTTAGCAAAAACAAAAACAAAAAAACGTTGAGGGGGGGTTCGACCCCCAGCCCCCAACCCTCTGCGTACGCGCCTGATCCCTCATAATGTGTTTATAACAACGTATGGGTAAATTTCAATGTCTAGAAATTGTATTTTTTTTATTTTTTATTTTTTGTTGGGGGGGGGGGGGGTCCGGGAAATCTGAATTTTTTGCCGACCAGGAAACAAGGAAACAAAAAATTCACACACATACAAAACAAATGAAGGAGGATTCGACCCCTCCCCTGCGTACGCGCTTGACTCCTCATAATGTGTTAATAACAATATATGGGTAAATTTAATGTCTAGAAATTGTACACTATCGCTCAAAGCTTTTCCTTTAGAAGTGCGTCTTTTTTCCCAGAAAGTGCCCATTTTTGGGTGGATCACCCCCTTTTTCAGAAGACGCCCCGCCACCTCTGCACGAGCATTTCATCTCAATCTCTGTAATATAATTGTATTCCAAATACAGGGCAGTGTTAGAGTCGATTTCATTATCATAATGTTACAAATAACATTAATTTGATAATTTTTCTTTCTAAAAACTAAGATTACCCGTATAAATTTGTAAATAACATCAGTCCAGATGGTATGAAGCGAATAGTAGACTTAAATAGAGCAACATGAATATTTACAGTAAAATCAGAGACATATTCTAATGTTCTAAATTTCTATATAATATATATATATATATATATAAGGTACGATCACTTTAGCAATCTCAAAATTATGTCATGTAACTATCTCTCAATTTGTATCTACAGGGAATTCAGAAACATCGAATTGTATACGTACCAGTTTGAGAAACAACGCACTTGCATAGTAGGTAGATTAAGAATGACCTAAGCGGCATCCACTTTAATCCCATAATTGCAATGTTGGTTCATGTGCCAATCAAATTCTAGGTCTACATGAAATAGTACCAGCACACGATTTGTCACAATAGTGCAATATTACTGCAGCACTCCAGAGTAGTAATTTATGATCCTAAAACTTGAATCGATACGTGTATCTCAAGATTGAAAAAATTGCGTCTATACTCTCGTTCACGTCCGTTCTATTTTTCTCTTCGTTCCTAAAATTCTTGCAAATTTGTATGAATAGGTAAGTTCCTCTTTTGACAAACACTGGGTTTTTACGTCATTTTTTGTAAATATATTTCATTGTCCATAATGACAGATATATTTGGAACACAGCAACATCAAGGGTGGTATCAAAACAACAACCCATGTTCCCTGTCTATGAAATGAAAATAATTGGCATCGGACAACTGTCGAATGGTGTGAGATCCGTCTTGGAGCAATGTTTTGCCAAGAGGTACCTGTAAGGCAAACAAAGGCCATGGGTATCATTGCTCAACAACTGTCATAACACATGCTGCCATACAAGTGTCAGATACTCGCGATAGGAATTCTTAGAGACTGCGGTAAAGGTTAAAAAGGCAACATTCCTAGTCAAGTTGAATTTTTTTTGTACGAGATGAGAAATGCTATGATGCATATTTTTTCTCCGGTATGAAATAAAGATAGTAGACTTTGTATGTTTTGTGCTAAATTTTCAAGTACATAAACCAATCATGCCAAAATTCCTCCCTTAAACTCGTATAAAATCCATGATTCCATGATATTATATTTTTTCCCTTATGATGATGATAACAGTAATAGCAATGACAATTATAACAATAATCGGAAGAATAAAATTAATAATAATAATTAAAACAAAAAATAATATAGGATATTACTAAAGCGCCGAATCCACTTGAAATCGAATGGTGCACTTGATACATTAAACAGGGATCATATAAAAGCCTTTGCATTGTGAACAAATGGACAGAATGAGGTAATCATACACAAATGACAAAACAATTAATTATATGCCGAATTAAACAGATACGTTTTAAGATTAATTCCAAACACTTCAACTGATCTGCTATTACAAATCTCTCGAGGGAGAGCATTCCACAGCGAAGGCCCTGCATGAGCAAAAGTACTTTTTCCCCACTTAGTATTGAGCCTTATGAAGAAAAGCCCGGAGTTTTTAGAGCGTAAAGATCTGGACGGAATGTAATGATTTATCAAAGTGATATTGTACAGTGGAGCAGAGCCCTGGGCACAATTTAATATAAACAAAAGAATTCGGTGACTCATGGGCAACCAATGGAGTGCTTTGAGAAATGGCGTGATGTGACTGTTTGTTGTAGAAGGTAATTTTACGAGCAGCAGCACTCTTTGGCCCAAATTCACAAACTAAGGAGGTTGTACAAACCTTGGTTTGGAACGCGTCGAAACGCGTCATATAACGCACGTAAGCCTAGGTTTGTCGAAAAACCTGCTTTGTGAATTCGGGCCTATATGTTTATATGGAGGGAGGGGGTTCAGTAAATACAAGGCACAAGGCCACACATTGGTGCAAATCCTTCTGTTGTTTCTACCCCCATGTAGAATTCGTGACCAAAAGCATTGGAACATGGTCTGATCATTATATTAAACCACTTGATGCTGTCGCTTTTGTCACTGTTATAATTATCTTCTGACACAGTAGATCAAGATCAGAGTCAGAGTTGCGAAATTCACAATAGACCCATAACATTCTGGACAAAATTAACATTAAGACTATCATTTTCCTTCATATTTCGTCTGATTAAAGTTACAGTAAAATTATTTCATTACAAACATCAGGTATAGATGGGATAAAAACTTCTGGATTTCAATTAATGATTTCAAAGTAACGAGATCTTTCACAATGAACATAAAAGGACACATATCAAACAGTCTATGGTTGTTGTACTGTGCTCTCCAAAGTTCAGTTCATATCATCAATGTGATCAAAATTGTGAAATAGAAAGGGAAAAAACATAAAAAATCTGTTCATTTAAGCTGCTTAAAATTCACTCATGATTAATGTATGAGTGTATATTATTTTTGAGATGTAGATTAGTATTATAATACTGGATACTGTGATTATTATCAGAATACTCAAGGTAGAATTTCTGAGTCAACTCTTCATTCTTTATCATGTAATCTCTTCTTTCATTCGAATCATTATCACCATCGTCATCATCATCATTGCCATTATAAAACTTCCTATATTTAGTTTGCGCAAATGATAATGGTTGTACGGTTCATCAGTTCATCAAACTTCTCATTAAACAAATTTTATTTTGATAAGCATAAAGGCTGTCGTATGCTTGTCAGTCATAGAAAGAACTAATGTTTGCAAACGGCATATTAGCCATGGATACGCTGCTGTGCATAGCACGTGAATTAATTAAATAAAAAGCTAGGGGTTTTGGATAAAAACACATGAATTAAAAAACATTAGCAATGTATTAGAGGACTACTATTCAGACCCCACTGAGACAAATACTGGATACATGCTCATGAAAATCATGCAATCATAGCTCGTTTACGCAGCGTTAGTGCATTCCACGACAAACAGGGGAGGGGGTCATTCATTCGTAAGAAGAAAAACAAAATATATAATCATGAAGCATCTTTATTACTTCATGAGAAGATGTGAGTTGGTATTTCGGATGGTGACGTTAAAGGTTGGTCTCTAGACGTTAATAATTATATCTGAGTGATTCACGTCTGTAAAAAATCTAATTCACAGAAGTAGTTCTAAAAACACAACGTGTCATATCTATTCATGTTCGAAAAAATGTGAAAGTGCTAAATACTGATCGGGCCACTAAACATAACAAAAGAGAAGAATAATCGAAATATATAATTGCTTCACTGCGTGCAAAGCACATACAAGGTACTTCTTTCCACCTTCATAGACATGATCACACGCCAAAGTATGTGCACATATATACTTAATGACAGGTGGTATATCGCACGTGATGACCCAACCACGTTCACCTTATTACCTATGAATAATAATGATCCCAAACAGGTTTCCAGCCTGTTTCACACCGTATTCCAGAATAACCTGATAAGAATAAGCACGCATGTATATCCGCTGTCTTGTTCGTTGCAAGTGTCTACATTTACACAAGGACCGCTCAAGCATTTTAGACAATCGAGTTAAACGACAAACAAAGCAAAATGTACTGCTCACGAAGCATCTATTATTTTCTCTAATTGATTTATTCAATTAATGGATATAACTGAACAGTAACCAGCATGCAATAATCTTTAGAAGAAATTACTGCAGATGTGAAGTGAAGCCAGTTATATACTGACTCGTTTTAGTAAAGACTTATAATCGCAAATTAGCCAGTTTTCAAGCAACACTGACATTGAAGCAGGGGCCACTTTCTGGAAGCCGTCATAAGTCTAAGCTCGTGGATATCCACGGGATGTCTAAGAAGATAGACTTATAACGATTTCGATAAACGGCCCTCTAGGTATCATAGAAATCCTGGCTATATTGGCCAGATTGTATTGATCAAATCAAGAAATGGGATTAGTTGTATCACATTATGTAATCCGAAGTAATCGAGAAATACGACTTTTTAATTTAAGAAAATTGAAGTTATAATCGTGGACAAAAAATAAATTATTTGACTTCTTGAAATTGGATGTCATGAAGATGAAATAAAAAACGAGAAATTTGGGGATACTTTGGAACATTTGCCGGGTCTCCACCTCTTTCGATATCTTTCTCGCTCTTTTCATTCTTATCACTTCTTTCTTCATCATTTCCTAAACATTTTTTTCTCTCTCTTCCTCTCGACCCACTTAATACTCCTTGATTGATTGATTGATTTTTATTCGACAAGCTTCCAACATACAACAATATACAATAATAACAGATCAAAAATAAGTCAGCTTTAACAGGATAACCCACGAAAGCTCGAGAGCTTATTTCCAGTGGGGTCCCTTACAGACATGTATACAATTAATAAATTAAAATAGTAATATTTACAGACAGATAAGAAAATTAAAAGAACTACTTATTAAAGATAATAATAACAACATTAAACTGATGATAGAAATGATATTAAGTACAAGAAGAAAAAGAAGAAGGAGAAGAAGAAAAAGAGGAGAAGGAAGAAGAGGAAAATAATGATGAATTTGTAGAATTTCTATAACGTACGAAAACATAAGTATATACAACATGAAAAAGTATGAACCGACAGAAGAATAACAATTTCAATCATATAACATGTCATTCACTTCTCTTCTCTGACTGTCAAGTATTAGGTATTCCTTTAATTTCCTCTTAAAATGATCATAGTTTCCTATTTCTTTTACACCATTGGGAAGGGAATTCCAATGTTTTATGGCATTGTAATAAAACGAATTTCCAATACTACCTACTCTTTCTGGTAAGTTAAAGTTGAATCGTCTATTTCTTGTATTATAATCATGTACGTCAGTAACAAGATCGAAGTTGGATCGAATATAATGATTCGACCTAGTATGATATATTTTATGCACGTGATGCAATGCGAGTTGTTTTGATCTTTGGTCGACTTCAAGAAAACCAGCTTTAGAAAGTTCGCTATAGCCAACATGAGTTCTTGGACCACTTCTTTCTATTATCTCTTGTTCGGTCTAGTATCCACAAGTGCATTCGATCACAACTGGGTTTTATTCCTCTGAATGCAAATATATCACGACCCCTTGGTTTTACTAACTGATTTCTTTATTCATAATCTGAAATCAGGGTTGACTATGCAGCAATTCAAATTCTTCTTCCACAGAGCACTACGTTATTGTGATCTAAAAAAGCATATATATACATATTACAGATAATGGAATATTAGAACAATTAGAAAACATAACTTAAACAATTGTACTGGGTTAACATGATGACGAAATTAAACGCAATAGAATATTATGCAATTATCAGAAGTAACGTCTCGTGTGCAAAGGGTCTTACTGTATCCATACTAACCCTTACTCCATCACGTTTGTGTTGCGAGCTATCCATTCAGAGATTTCATGAACGAAGTTGGTTTATACATGTATTCATAGATATATATCAAACCATAGGTTGTCTTCTAAAACATCAAGTGTTGACATGGAGACCGAAATACGTTCGGTGAGAGTGTGTTTCTTGACTCTTTTGAAAACCACGTAGGAAGCTTCTTATATCTAACCGAGTTTATCAACATTTCTCGACGACTACACATTACATAATTAATAGGGATGAGGCATTTTTTAATTAAAATGAGACTCAAAGGTTACATATGAATCCGTCAATACGTTTTTATATAAACATCTTAATTTATTACTATTGATCTGAATATTGTTGCAATATGAGCCTTTCAAGATGACTTCCATCTTGTCATAATTGGTGATTAATCTATTTCTATAAACGTTTTCACTTACTTATTGCGTGACATAGTTTCAGCTGAGTTTATAATTCTGCAAGACTATCTATTTACATTTTTGGCATCATACATAGATTTTCTTTACTTATGTAATAATCATCTGCTAACATCGTAAACAGTAGAGCTCCAATAATTACCCAGAAGACATTCCCGTGCTTACAAGCGCGACATTTGTTTCTAATTTTGAATGGGCACGATTTTCAAACCTTAAGTTAAGACTTGAAGTAAATAATACCGCCTACCAGAATACATGTATATGAAATTTGATAACATTAAGAAAATGAACTTTTTCGATTGGGTTATTACCAAAGGCCTAAATTCCTATGCAACTGTACACGAAATCACAGAAACGAAATTAAATAAAAATGAGAAGTGTTGACTGTTGTCCAAAATCCATGTATTTAACGTATAGTTCAACATTAAAACAAACTATGTACAACAAGAACGACTTTCGAAAAAGTCGAGGCAATTTCAGTGGCCCTGAACATCACATTTTGAAATGAGCAAATATAACAATTACGTCTTAAATCTGCACGTAACTTATATGGGATATACAAATTAAATTGACCTTGAGGTAACTTGTTGAAAGTCTTTGCGACAATTTTATATATATAATGTTTTTCCTTTTATATGATATCCATGTAAGTGTGAGACTGTTCGGCATATGTATGGTTAAGACGTCCTTCGTCTGAGCGGTCTTCTTCGGCATCAGTCCTCACAATCCTGGTGTCGTATTGGCTTGATGCTGGTGTTGAAGGTAAAGGTCGAACTTCAACCAGCGGGTAATCATATGCATGGTCTAGTTGTCCTCCGTCTGATCGGCGTTCTCCGGCAGCAGTCGTCTCATTCCTGGTGTCGTTTTGACTTGATGCTGGTCTAAGATGTAAACAGAAATGACCTTAGAATAACACTAAATGTCATCAAGTGCCATGTAGCTATAAATAAGCATCGTAAATGAGCTATAGAAACGCCAAATGAAGATGTGAATGCAGATTAATTTTACCAGTAAAAAATAAGATGTTATCACATTATACCCGTACCATGGTAAACACTTAAACAGTCATGAAACAATCATTTCAAAACGCTCGACCTATTTTCAAAAACAATAATTTTTAAAAGGTAAGCATTCCTTGTGTCAAGCAGGGCTTCTGCAGTGTATTATCGACGTGTACATATATCCACGTATAATAGGACTTTCAGTATTGTTTTTATACAATTTATTATACAGAATTGCCTTTCATAAACAGACTAGCAAAATTCCAATTAGGCGGAGCGAATTCAATTGGTATCAGTAGAAAGGCAATCTTTTTAGAAGAAAAACAGTTATCGCATTAACTAATATTGGCGAAGTATTTTGTTTGGACGCATTTGTCAAACAGTTCTGTGAAGACATCCACCTACAGTGCTTCTTGCAGAAAATAACGTATCGTTGTGTAGCTTCAAATATCATATTCTGCCTGAACTTTAGTCAAGCTGTATTCAAACGTCGGATCGAAGACTAACAGAACAATCCACACTCAGCTTGTCTTTTTTTAAAGTCTTTTTTTCAATGACAGACATGAAATTATACGAATTGATTAAAATAAAGTTTCAATGATACTGGACATATTCATGAACAAAAACTGTACCTCTTTATTCTTTTCATGTAGCATAGGAGGAAACAAATCACAAGGATAAGCAGAAGTACAACAGCCGCCATTACGATGTAGATGGTATCTATAAAAGCAGTAAAAAAAAAAGTGAATAATGTGTAATAAAAAACAAACAAGATCCTAATCGGTGACGGCTAATAAAAATGATTAAAACATCAATATCAAAAATGAAGTCTCTCGAAAACATAGGTGTTTATATCTATCTTTATAGGAGTTCTGATCGTGCTCAATGACAAACTATACTCCAAGACGCCTAATGAATACCTTTTTAACAGGAGGTACATGCACATACAAATTTCCCTGAATTCCTTTTATTTCATTGCCCCCTCCTTTTTAAGGCAGAAACTTTACAACGTTAAAATAGACAAGAATATCACTTACAGTTAATTGCTGTTTTTGGTTCAGGTGTTGTAACAGGTCTCGAAGTGAAAGTCGTAGCTTGTGTCAAGGGATCTGTTGTTTCTTGGAGATGGGTATCAGTAACTGGAGCTATAGACATGCATGAAAATAAAGATAAATACTGAAACGGTTCTAGAACATTTACTTCCCGCACAATCACCCTGGACAACTACCAGCGGGATTATTACAACTGACAAATATTAAAGCCCTAAGACAATTGCCCCAGTAAAATTAGCCCTTGGACAACATACCCGAGGACAATTAACCCAAAGACAATTACTCTCAAGAAAAATATCCCTAGGGCGATTCCTCTGAACAATCACCACTTGAAAAACTATTATTTGGTATTAAATACTGTTAAATTGTGCCTAGTGCTTCATTCCTTCATTGTTGACAATTATGCAATGTATCTAGGCTTTCACAGAATCTGTTTACAATCCATAGGATAGCCCTTTATTATTTTGAACAGCCTGCTAACTGTTTGCCTCATGATTTCTAAGTTCTCTCTGCTCACTTGTCCGTTGCGTCATTTCACACGCGTAAGGAGCATATTTTTTTTAAAATCTCGAATAGTGAAGGAAAACTCATAGCTTACTAAAACCGAATGCAAGGAAGAACACATATAATGATAATTTTTAACGAAATTGACAGATGATATCTGCAAAGTCGTGTCTATTATTTCCACATCTGTAAAGAAATAAATATATACATTTTGAAAGTCAAAACATGCATCTACAAATAAAATGTCAGGTAGACAGCTGTTAACTCTCAAAGAAATAAAGCTGCTTCTGTTTTTCCCTTCATGAGTCTTAACTTTCATTAACCGGAAATGTTTTGTTTGTATTAAGACTCATTCAGATATGACGCTGGAAAACCACGGGGTCTCTTATGATTTACGTGAAGTGCAATACGCTTCACCTTTCTGGATTGTATAAAATCATAACACAGCTCAGTGAATACGCGCAATTACTTTGTTGCGCGCACTTGATCCTTCATTTACTTTTTATTAATCGGTTGCGGCTAATTTGCGTCGGTGTACCATACCATATCTGAACATGCCTTTGTGGTGTAGATGAACTTGACGAAATCGTTACTTGTGCGAAAGGAAGTTAATTGATGCATTGATCTACGTTTGTTTGGTTGTGAAGATCTCAAGTAAGTGTTGAGGCAATATATTCCCTCCCTTATCACTTATTGTAATTGCTTCCCTAGAATATTACGTCATTGGTGCAGCGCAATTTTCATGGTTTATACTGCCTTGTTTGGAGAAGGACTTGATTATGGAATATGCAAAACATAAAGGAATGCCTGCATATACCTGCGTGATTCAACATATTATTTACTTACCAGTACAAGTGACATCTTGACATCCAATTAATACAGAATTGTCAGGTGTTCCGGTTAGACCGAAGTTAGGAATGGCAACTGTACTCTTCCTCAGGCTCACACATACGTAGCTGAACTGAGAGCAGGTAGGTCCATTTTGGAGATTCAACATAGCATCCAAGCCGCTAATTACTGTCGGGACTCCCGGAGTTGTCGGGGAATTTGCTTGAGTTGGGTTTAGACGAATGCTTTGTTCGTTGATTTGGTTGGACCCTAATTGGTCGTCACTAAGAAAGATAGACAGATCCCAGAGGTTGGTTCCTGTAACACCACCTCCATTTTGGTCAGTGTTGATGGTATAGGCAAAAGAAAGGGTCTGTGCGGCACCTTCAAGAAGTGATGTAGATGCAAGACCAACTATCGTACCTGTGACCTCAACATCTTTAACAAGATAGATATAGAGAGAAGGAGAGTCCGAAGTGGATAATTAGACTGTGAGAGAGAGAGAAAGGCATTGGTCTAAAATATAGGGTATACGGGCCCCATTGACTCGTGAAAATGTGGGGGGGGGGAGTCAAAAGAGAAAAGTCGAAAGTGGTTTGAAAACAGGACTATCGAGCGAACATCATACTGAAATTTGTTAATGAAACTGAGAGCATCATATTTTTTGTATTATAAGTTGCCTTTGGGAAATGCCTGACATGTAATTAATCCATGTTTTTATTTTTACCTCTGCACTGGAGTTGGGCGCAATCTGTAAATACTTCAATGTTTGGTGTTCCGGTGACTTGGAAATCCGGATTAGCAAGGTTTCCTTTCTGGACACGAACACACATGTAACTCGCCTGTGTGCACAGTGGACCAGTAGACAAGTCCCATTCTGCTGACACACCATTTATGATGGCCGTATCCACTCCTGACACTATGGGAGTTCCACTCTGTACCAGAGTTAGAGGAATGGACTGCTCAAGGTACCTTGTCGAGACACCCACAGGATCTGTCGATATCCATGCAGTGATATCCCATAGGTTAGATCCACTTACACTTCCACCATCAGGGTTGGAGAGGAGAGAGACATCGAAGAAAATTGTGCTGGATGAAATTCCTTCTTGCAGATAGCTTTTCTGTATGTCGAGTACTGTATCGGTGATCTCAACCCCTGGTAATAAAAAATATATTTTGAAGTAAGATTTGCAACTGTATGTTGGTGATTTGCTTTTGGGTCATATTTCTCTTGTTGTGGTAACGTTTAGCGCTACCATGGTTTGACATTATTTTAATAATGTAAAGCCTTTGCATATGGGTTTGTGAAGATATTAATCTAATATAATTATAGAAGGGAGATTACACTAGCCTCCGATTCTATTGTGGAATTATGACTGATCAATACAATGATGGAATTCTAGTATTCTGAATTGTACAATGAATGAAAGGAAATTACCGCCACAAGGTGTCTGTGTGCACCCAATTAGTGAATTTCCATCCGGCACGCCAGTCAGAGAGAAGAAAGGATTTGAGGTTGTGCCTCTGTCCACCTGGACACAGAGAAATTGGAAGTGCGCACATGTGATGCTTGAACTCAGCATGAAGTCCGCGCTGAGTCCAGCCAAGGAGGTGACCTGACCGGCAACAACCATGGCGTTTGCGGCTACAGTTGGGAGGTCGACAGGGGTCGTCAAGTAGCGAGTGCCTGAGCCATCGTTGAAGGAACTTCCAAAGGCAGATACCTGCCACAGATTAGTTCCTGCCACGTCCCCCCCAACCGCTTGTGTTGTTAAAGCAACATTGAAGGAAAGAGTGGACATACTGCCTTCGATGATTTCGCCTCCACTGATGCCTACAGTTGTGCCTATAACCTCCACACCTGTCGTAATCTCCACACCTGTCGTAGTGAATAAAGCGGTACCAAACTACAATAATAAAGCTATCGAAGAGACTATTAAGTAAAAATATGAAGTATTTGAAGAAAAATATATAGATCGAAAACATAAATGCTGTTAAAGTTACTGCATGATTTATCAAGCTTTTTTCTTTGACGTGCTAACCGGTTTTAACTTTAGGAATTTAGCTTAAAGATCGGCGATCGATGCTCTTAAACGAAACTGCGTCATCTCTTATAATGAATTCCATCTAGTTTGTTGATCTAACGGAAATCAGCGGAATGGATTTACCTGTACAGCTTATTGCCTGACAAGAGGTTAATGACTCTGGACCAGGAATCCCCCTAAGGAGGAATTGGGGGTCTGCCAAGGAGTTTCTATCTACACTGACACAGAAGAATCCAAACTGTGAACATGACGGCCCGCTGGTCAGATCGGCAGGAATGCTGACGCCACTGATTATAGTAGAACTGCCAGCAATGAGAGGTGCATTGCTCTGGAACGTGTTCAGCACTGCATTTGGGAAGTTCTGGACACTCCCAGACGCGTTCGATCTAGAGCTGAGGAAAGGGGTTATCCGCCACAGGTCAGAACCACTCACGCTACCAGCGAATGATGCAGAGTTGAGTGTGACATCAAAGTTGACAGACTGACTCGCGCCTACCCTAATATCGCCAGATGTAACTGATACTTGTGTCTCTGTTATTTCCACACCTACAATTATAAAAGAAAATTAGTTTTTAAACACACGTCTTTAAATTGGTGATGTTTTATAGTTATCGATAACTGTTCTTTTCTAAGTCTTTGGTCTATCGATGTGAGGTACATAAATAATCGAAAAGTGCCATGTGGTGTCCAATACGTCAGTCAGAAACAACTTCTGAAATTCGAGTACAGGCAAATACTTGAAAAACGGGGAATAACGCACATTGAATATAGACCCATCAGCGTACAAAATGTATATATAGAATATGTGTGTACATGTGGAAAATCTAGCAGAGTCACCCTGCTGTCGATATTTGTTTATGAAAAACAAAATGCTGTTGGCCTTCTATCTTCAAAATGGCGAACATATGGAGAGACAAAAATATCCACAGCATTTTTTTTACCCCCCCCCCCCCCCCCCAAAAAAAAAAAAAAAAAAAATCCATTACTGGTTGACTGTGGCATATACCCTCTGGCCTTAAAGGCCCGGTCACACAGAGGGGACGCATGGGGGACGCACGGCCAGCGCATTGGAACTTTGCAATTTGGGCCAGTGCGTTGTCATCCGCTAGGCGTGCGTCATCATTAGTCGAGCGCACTGGACCCACGCTATGCATTCGTCGTCATTCGCTGTGTGCGTCGGGATATTTTGAGCATGCTCAAAAGTGTGCGCGGAGCTCGACGCATGAATGTACACGCGAAAGGCACGCCAGACATGCGTGGAGCGCGCTAGACCAGCGCCAGACATACGCGGAGCACACGCCCTGTATACGCAAAGCGCGCTAGCTTTAAAGGCCCGGTCACACAGAGGGGACGCATGGGGAACGCACGGCCAGCGCATTGGAAATTTGCATTGAGCGCATACAGGGCGCATACAGTGCGCATACAGACCGTACACAGAGCGCACATGATAACAACTTCCACGAATGCACAGCGTGTTGCTAGCGCTGGACGAATGGTCCACGCATGCACCGCGTTCTCAACAGAGGTGGTCACACATAAGACAACGCATGGCCGCGCATTGGAAATCGGATAAGGCCGTGTGCCTAACTTTTTTCATGATTTTGGAAAAGCTAGCGAGCTGACACAAAATGCACAGCGTGTAGCTAGCGCGCTTTGCGTATACAGGGCGTGTGCTCCGCGTATATCTGGCGCTGGTCTAGCGCGCTCCACGCATGTCTGGCGTGCCTTTGGCGTGTACATTCATGCGTCGAGCTCCGCGCACACTTTGGAGCATGCTCAAAAAATCCCGACGCACACAGCGAATGACGACGAATGCATAGCGTGGGTCCAGCGCGCTCGACGAACAAGTAACGAATGATGACGGACGCCTACCGAACGACAACGCACTGGCCAAAATTGCAAATTTCTAATGCGCTGGCCGTGCGTCCCCCATGCGTCCCCTCTGTGTGACCGGGCCTTTAGAGCACACTGTCAGGCGTTGAAAAATAATGGCATTATATTCACTGTGTGTTGTTCGTTTTTCCCAAGTATTTCCCCGTACCCAGTTTTCCGAACTTGTGTCTGGCTGAACGTTGCAATATACTGTGGCTTTATGAACATAAATTAACGTAAAAAAGTATAATTTTACATTGTTTTTACATAATCCAAGCAGTACATGGGAACTATCAACTAAACACAGTTACCAGATATAAATTAAAATCTTAGACCTGGTTCGGAAGGTATGGGATAACATAGCATGGATTACTGACTCACAGTATAATGTGCGCAAAGGGTAGATTTACCTCTGCATGTTATTTGGAGACATCCGGTGAGAACTGACTGGGAAGGATTTCCTGATAATTGAAAATCGATGGAAGGCGAGGCCCCTCTTAGAATTTCTACACAGACATAATTGAAATCAGAACACATTGGTCCGTCCCTGAGATCGATGTTGACTGCAAGATTAGATATGCCAGCAGGGTCACCAGCAGTTATTCCTGTAAATCCATGAACACTTGAGAGTACAGTAGAGGTGAAGGTGTCAAAATGGTTCCCGGAGCCGTCGGAGTTGATGCTGAGGAAGGAAAGCACGTTAATGAGACCAGAGCCGCTTACGCTACCAGCTTCCGCAATAGACAAGAGAGTGATGTCTAACATCAGCGGCTGGAGCCGTCCTTCCAAGACATCCCTTGGAGTTACAGCTACTGATGTACTTGAAATCTCCACTCCTACAACCGACGGATTTTAAAAGGAGATTACAACAGTATCAAACATTGAAAAGTATTAAGATTATATTGTACTCCGATACATGCTCCGGCAGTAATTGTCATGTGCATTAGGTATTCTATCATATGTATAGGCTTATAGTATGAGTTACAAGTGGGTTTTAGGTTAGGTTTAGGGTTAAGGTTTTTGTCAGGTCCAGTGTTGGATCCAGAATAAAGTTATGAATTTAGTTTAGCACATTATGCTTATCGCCCAAGCATGCAATATGCAACTGGAAATATAATTGGTGTATTGTACGAAAAATCAAAGAGAGTTATTATGTGGCCTATATACATTTCGCAGAGAGGAATTTTCTTGTTAACGGTATGTAAACATTTCATTCTTAACTGCACTCCGATTACCACATGTAAGGTAAATCGATGATAGTGGATTAAGACAATAAATAAATGATCAATCATCGAGTGCAAACGGGGATAGTCGATAATTAGAATTATAACAATGGATTTACCGACAATTATAATTATCCTGTTGACAACTGGATTCTCATATTCCAAGAGGCTTAATACGGGAGACATCCGACTCCAGTAATGTGTAAAAGTAAGCACAAACGCTTACATATGATATGCACTTTTTATTTAGATTTGAAGTTATAGAGTAAGATAACCGATTTATTTAGTTTAATAAACCATTGCTTTAAAGTGCTATTAACCCACGTTACCCTGCCATATATACTACCACATCTTTTGTCAAAATAGTTGGATATTTCTGATAAAAACCATCCTTTCCAAGAGTAGTTTTAAGTCAAAGAAAATCAAATAATGGTTTGCCGCCATCCTTATTTTGCATTTAAATAAAACTAGGCCCTCCTCCATATTTCATTCTTCTTTTAGTCCATTTTTTCAGTTAACAATTTAAACTGCATGAAAAGTATTTGAAACATGGTACTTATTTTCTGTTCTTGTATTGAACAATAGAATTTATGTTTGTTAGTACCATTTATTTTGGGGTAAACATTGTAAAATATAGACATGTGAAATATGAAACAATAACCTGAAACTGAAATTATTCTTGCCCATACCTCTGCATGATATCGGCGTGCATGCTACCAAAACACTGGCCGAGGGTACTCCTATCAACTCAAAGTCTGTATTTGTGCCCTTGGCAACTTCTACGCAAAAATGACTAATCTCTGAACAGGTTGGACCGTCCATGAAGTTCCAGGAAGCCGTTACTCCCCCGAGCCTTGCAGAAGTTCCAGCTCTGAGGGTAGTTCCAGATTGGGCTGTACTTAGTATAGTCGTGGTCTCTTCCAGGCGGGTACCTAAACCGTTTGCGATTACACTGCCAAAAGTTGTTATCCGCCATAGGTTAGCCCCTTCAGCGGTTCCACCGGTGCTCTCCGATGTCAGATCAACATTGAAGACTATATCCTGGCTCTTTCCCTCCAGTAGAGCACCGGATAACACGCTGACAAGTGTTTGTGTTATCTCGACACCTATCGAAAACGTAACAAAAGTTATAAATCAGAAAAATCAGAACTGATTTTATTATTTACTATACAAATCTATGTATCTACCTATTATTTGCTAGTTTATCTAAACTACGCTACCTTCGAGAACTCTTTAAAAACGTCACACTCGCGCATGCGCATGCCCCCACCCCCATACATCGCCTTCACGTGCGCATCGCACGTCCGCCATTCATCCTCTTTCACGAGCCTCCAAAGACATAGCTTCGGACATGTTGCCCGCAAGGAGAGGGGGCGGAGGGAGGGACATAGGTAGATACATAGATTTATATAGTAAATAATAAAATCAGTTCTGATTTTTCTGATTTACCACAATAAATCAATGTATTTACCTATTATTTGCTAGACCAGCACACATGTGAACCGGGAGGCATGTCCCGAACAAGAAGGAGATTACTGGGGAACAAAGGCAGCCAAAACCGCCCGCAGGGACGCAGTTGCAAACAACACCACAACACCTCCCCAGAGGTGACGTCCCCGAAGAAAAGACGTAAGGGAATTGGGAGACCGCCAAAACGCAGCCTTCAAAGTGTCATCCAAACCCACTCCCTGGAACAACGCCCAGGAAGTACCACTACATCTGGAATTATGGGCATTGGCCTTGCCCTCTGCGAACAGGGCCTCATAACCCGCCGCCCGAATAGCGTCCACTATCCATCTGGATATGGATTCTCGAGACGCAGAAGAAAGGAGCTCCCGCGAAATGAGGAACAACTGTACCTCCTTTTTATGAACCTTAGTCCTATCTAAGAACCACCTGAGCGACCGAGAATTCCGAAAGAGGACTGAGGAAAACCAACATCGGTCCGGAGGAAGGTCGTGGGACCCACCGAACTCCCCACCTCTCCCACTTGATATCGCCGGGGGAGGTAGACAGCGCATGGAGCGTACTCCTCCGCTGTGCGGAAGCTATTGTCATAATGAAGAAGAACAAGTGAGGCCTTAGACAAAGGCACAAAAAGAGGCTTTGCCAAATCGTCCAAAACCTTCAGAAACCTCCAAGCAGGAGCCAGCTTCGGAATAGCCGGCCACTGCAGAAAATAACGCAGTAACTTCAACAAGAAACGTGAAAAAAAAAACCCGCGCCGTCCGGAAACCAGCCATGAGAGGCGGCGAGGGCCGAACGGTAACCACGAAAAGCGGCAGGACTTTACCCTTGTCAAACAAGTAAATCAACATCCAGCTATGACACCTATCAAAGTCTACGGGTGAGACCCCGAGGACTTCACACCAAATGGAGCCGGGCTCCTAACGAGAGTTGTAAAGGGTCCTCGTGGAATCCCTACGACTCTAGATTATAAACTGCGAGGCTCTCTCAGAGAGTCCAGACGTCATAGCGTACTCCCCGACACCGGCCCGCGGGGCGATGACGGAAAATCACCGATAGAGACTGGGACAACAGGTCCGGTCTCAGCGGGAGAGGGAACACTAATGCCCGCAGCAAAAGGAACAGAAACCAGAAACACTGAACTGAAACCAGCCAGAAACGGAAACTCGCCGGGGAGCCCGTTGCCCCAAACATCAGCGACGGACACACACTCCAAATGAGCTGGGGAACTGAGTCCAAGAGATAAATCCCCCGAAAAAGGCGACACAACAGCCCTCAAGGGCTGGTCAGCCGAATGACCAGGCTTCAATGAGACCTATCACAGATGGCAAAGCCATCTGCGAGAAGAGTCATAGCCGTCATTTAGGAAAAACCCAAACCCCAGAGGGGAAGGGTGAGTCCCGATCCAGGTACCTACTCCTCTCTTTGAGGGTTAGCAAAAGAAGCTGGAGAAGAGAGCTTAAAGATGAAGTTGAGTTTTGGTCATGCGATTACATTGTGAAAGAAACGGTGTGGAATCGACCAGAAAAGGTTGATCATCTAGCATATAAGAATTTGCGTGTATTACAAGGTTCTGGAATCATCAAAATGGTATGAAATTTGGCTAAGTTTTGGTAAAGTTACAAACACTGTACACGAACACGTGGTGTAAAAATGCTACCCTGGATTTTTACGATGTTACATGACATATTTAGAATATAAAGGCATTTGAAGAGCCATGCTTTTCAGGGAACATCTGATCAGGGAACATCTTATCTGATGTTCTTCCACACTTGCATAATAAGAATGATAACGCTCACAAATTATTTTTCACCTCTTCCCAGAACTCAACTTTCTCTTTAACCATCACCAACGGGCAAAAAGGCCGAGGAGAAATGCCGACCACCGAACAGAGCCTCTCCGAGGCCGAACTCGGCAAGAAGAAAGCGAAAAGCGAAACTGAGCTTCAGACCAGCCCGATGGGACCAGGGTAAACCCTGTCGCGAAGCCCAGTGCGAACGGCCAAAGAACAGGTCGGCTGAGGTCTAAAAATTACCACAGCTCTCTCCGTCTAAGTCACAGTCAGAGACTTGACATTAGAAGGCCTCAAATAACATCAAACCTACTATAACTTCGTACCCCTCGCAAAAGCGTCGGGTGACGAAGCTTTCTCTAGGGCCTTGCTAAAGCTTGAAGGTTCAGCTAAATAGGCTCAGCATGGTCAACACTAGACCACGCCTCACCGCATCAGAGGCTGCAAGAGCATGGTGCGAAAGGCTTACGTGTGGTCGACAAACTTCTGTCGAGTGGCGAACTCAACTGAAAACCCTGCTGCAGATGCCGCAGACAACCGCGAGGGCAGGAACTACAGGCCCAACTCCCACCAACCGGCCGACGGCCCATGGTGGAAGGCCAACAGCTCCAGGCAACCCGGACCAAAAAATGTCTCGGATGCCGGAGTAACAACACCCGAAATCTGAACGAACCCAAAGCCAGGTGTGATCAGGGCCTGCTCAATACCAGCTGAGGCACAGAAAGGGGCAGAAGCTGAGCCTCCGTCCAAACCCAAAATGCCTTTCGGGTCCTGTGGTGGCTGGTATTCCCAGACACCAACATCATCAAGAAACCACGAAGCCCAGCCTGAGCGGCTAGAGAACACACCAACTGACGTAACACTTAACCCAGCCTTCTCTACCTAGACCCAGTCGGCAGCTGGACGTCAGAACACTTGCGCTTCTTACCCGCAGGTACGGGAGAAGAAGCGAGTATAGCGGCCATACTAGACTTCGTAAACCCCGAAATAAACTCAGTGTGACTGGGACCGACCCGCTCCACTGCGCCAGAAGCTCATCAATCAAGACACGGGAGCCTCCGTGAGACCGGGATCTTTGCGTTCCACGACTGGATTAAACCACGACGTGGGTGAAACCGGGGCCACTCCCAACAACAAAATTGGGAGCCGTTGCATCGCAACAAAGCCCTAAGACACAAAGCTTGACACAAAGGTGGAGCTAAGTGCGATTACTTCTACATTCCTGACCCACCCTAGGGCGGCGCCCGTTAAAACTAGAAAGGGAGGAGATCACCAAAGAAGAGAAACCCTCCTTACACACAAGATACGCGTCACCGGACTGGCAAATCTCCATGAGCGGTATTCCCGCGGAAGGAGATGAGAAGCCTGGGCCGCATCTTGCAGAGCCAGAGTGAAGGCCTCCGGTAATGAAGACTCAAAGAGAGTCTGTACGTCGGCTGCCAAACCACGAGGGGCTTGGGAGCCGTGCTGACTAGTGACTGAGAGTCACCCATCTGACCCTCAAACTCAACGATGTGGAGAACCTGGCCCCGAGTGGGCGAGCGTAACCACAATCATTAATCTCCTCGCCGGGCGGCGACTGAGATAGGAGGGGCAGCTCCAGGAACCTGAGAATCAGGAACATGTAAACCAGTCTGGGTACCAGAAGGGGCCATCCAAAATATCTGACACTATCCAGGCAACTGGTATCAGATCAAGCCACCATGTCGGGACGGGACCGAACCCGGACAAGGTAAAAACGGACCTAGGCCCTGGACGCCCGTGTTCAAAGGCCAGACAGAGCCGACCACGAAAAAAGAAGGCCTGTACCATCAGAGGTCGGCCAAGAGGGCTGGGTTACTACCCCGCCAACTTCTTTCAGCGAAGAGCTCCAAATAATCGAGAGGCTCAGCCTGATCGATGGCAACGGAGAAGGGTAGGCGTCTAAAAGAGGCCGAACCCCTCCTCCCAGCCGTAGCCTAATGTGTGCCCAAGGCAGACATCGACTCAGAAAGAGACATGACCGAGACATGGCCGGGACATGGCTATACTCCATGCCTACCCGCGGACGGGAGCAAAAGAGCTAGCAAAAGCGTAAATTTGGGTTATTTACCAAACCGGTAAACTGATATAGATATATCGGATGGCACTGCTGAGCAAGCGACGGATATAAATATATTTTGCTCGTCTCATAAGCACCCGACTGTGACGGGAGCGAGAGAGCTAGCAAGAGGGCACTACCATTGAGTGATCAAGGCGGCAAGGGGTGCTGCGGGATCACTCGAGTAAACACTCGAGACTGACGGACAGTACCCTAGTGGGCCGGTCGGAAAGTGTCCTACGACTCCCACCCGACGGGGGGAAGCCGGCCCCTGAGGATTCAAGCTAGTCTCGAGGACTGCGGAATCGCTCAAGTTGTTGCACGTGTACTCCCGAGTTATCCAGGCGGCACGGGGTGCGGCGGATTCACTCGAGTAGACACTCGAGACTGACATACAGTACCCTGGACGGGAGGGTCAGACAGTCTCTTACGACTGCAAACCCGACGGACGGGAGAGAGCCCACTCCTGAGGATCCGAGGCTGCACAGAGTGCTGCGGAATCTCTCAAAAAGCCCACATCACTGGCTAGCCAGTGATCGAGACCCGAGTGTCAGAGGTCGCATAAATGACGACACTCTGAGTGACTGCAGCTGCACAAAAGGCAAACTGAGACACTCATGGCTTAAACCGGATCCGAATCGGCAAACCGGATCCGAATCGGCAAACCACCGGATATCAGATAACAGCCGGGTCCGGGTCCGGATACAGATATATCGGGCGGCACCGCCGAGCAGGCGGTCAGATATAATTTGCTTGTCACAAAAGCACCCGACTGTGACGGGAGCGAGAGAACAAGCAAGAGTGTACTACTATTGAGTGATCAAGGCGGCACGGGGTGCAGCGGATACACTCGAGTAAACACTCGAGACTGACGGACAGTACCCAAGTGGGCCGGCCGGAAAGTCTCTTACGACTTACACCCGACGGGAGGAAGCCGGCCCCTGAGGATTCAAGCTAGTCTCGAGGACTGCGGAATCGCTCAAGTTGTTGCACGTGTCACTAGCGGGAGCAAAGCCAGTGATCGGGTTCCAAGTGTCAGTGGCCGCAATGGCGACACTTTTCCCCCGGGTCCGAGTGTCAGTGGCCGCAATGGCGACACTCTTCCCCAGAGCATGAACATCAAAGGCCAGCAGACCAATGACGCCCTTCTCTATCGTGCGTTGGGGGCTAACGATCGGTAAACCGATCGCCCCCTTGCTGGGACCACGGGTCCCAACATTGGCTGTCTTACCGAGCCCGACAGAGTCGAGCCGGCAATTATAAACGAGCCTGTCCGAGACACGCTAGTAGCGCTCTCTAACTCACCTGCCGCCACACTGAATAAACGAGTGGTCGGCTTGTCAAACACCCCTCCCGTAGCTGCACCAGCTGGAGGAGAAACACGAGTACCAGGCTCCGATGCATCCATCATCACGAACCTTAATACACAAAAAAGTAAACAAAGAGAAACGCCAGACAAAAGGAGCGAGCGAGATTAACAAACTCCCTGCTCAAGGCCCTTTTACACTTTCACGGATCGCATCACGGATCATCCCGGATCTTAATCCGGGGTGTTCCGGCGTGCGACACCACGATTTCTTCTCGATGCCGGTGTGGATACGTTCCGAACTGGGTGTATACACGGGCAAGTACGGTGTCTCCACGGACAGACAAGATAGCAACGCGGACCACGCCGGAAACGCATACGGAGCTAACACGGATTTCAAGGAAGAGCACGGAGGCTACTGGGTACTTTTACGGTCCTTACACGGAGGTGTACGTTGTCTATTGGGATATCTCCGGAATGTTGACGGGTGACTTGAGCTTGTAGGCGCTCATTTGATATACGGAATTTCAAACCCGGATGAAACCGGTGTTAATACGGACCTACCGGTGTCTACATGGACTGTCCCGGATGTATTCGGCGGCTACACAGAGGTACACGGTGCCTACAGGGAAGAGGACGGATTGTTTCATCCGTGAACTCCGGGATGAAAAATTAAGCAAGCTTAATTTTTTCCCCGGATATGCCGGTACGCCAAGGATCACGCCGGATGCCTCCCCGGTGTATACACGGTAATGCCGGAGATAACACGGATGATCCCGGAGCGACGATCCGGGATGATCCGTGATGCGATCCGTGAAAGTGTAAAAGGGCCTTCACTAAATTATCCAGCCAACAGTTTCAAATAAAATGCAAGTAAACAAAGAGAAACGCCAGACAAAAGGAGCGAGCGAGATTCGAAAACTCCCCGCTCACCAAATTATCCAGCCAACACTTTCAAATAAAATGTTTTTATATCAAACTAAACCCAACGCATGCACGAAAAATAAATCCAACAATCACGAACACAACAAAAGGACGCACCGCTGAAGCAGTGAACCACGAAGCGAAACGAACTAAGTTGAAACAAAGGGCGATGAATAAATTACTCGCCAACCCAACCAATGGCCGTATAACGCCCAGACCCAACGCCCTAACCAGGGGCGTAACCAAGCCTGTATTAGTGATCGTAAAAAAGGAAATATGCGGAGCAGAAATGAAACTCAAATTGCCGCAAAAAATAAAAATGTGACTAGGGAACCCGTACCACCAAATTAATAGTAATTAAAATGAGGACGGAATTCAATACGTAAAAAGAGCTAAGCCCAACCAAAAAAGGACAAAATCCTTGATTTTAATGTGACTCAGCTGTATACGATGTCTCTAACGAAAGAGCGAGAATAGAAAGAGGATGAATGGCGGACGTGCGATGCGCACGTGAAGGCGATGTATGGGGGTGGGGGCATGCGCATGCGCGAGTGTGACGTTTTTAAAGAGTTCTCGAAGGTAGCGTAGTTTAGATAAACTAGCAAATAATAGGTAGATACATTGATTTATTGTGGTAAATATGGTCAGTGGAGATGATTGTGGTGGTAAATTAACTTGCTGTAGTTTTGAATATCAACTGCACGTAGACAGATACGGTAGGGATTGGCCGAATTTAGACAAGCTAATAAAATGGTTGGTAACCGTAATCAGTATACCGATTATAATCATATCCTAGTTCCTGTTCAGTTCCGTCTCTTTGAAAATACATACCAACGAATGCTACATTTTGGTTACTTTATTTCTCACCTCTGCATGTAACTGCCTGGCAGGCGACGAGATTAGAACCACCGGAAAGACCGAAGTTAGGGATAGCAAGGCTACCCTTTGACACTTCTATGCAGATGAACGGGTAGTCATCACATGTCGCAAAGCCTTTGCCAAGGTTCACTTCAAAAGAAAGATCGGAAATGGTACTCGTAGTACCGGCGTCTATTCCTACTATCCCTTGTATGCCGTCAGTAGGCACACCGGTCTCTTGAAATCTGCTGCCAGTCCCCAACGAGTTGTCGCTACCGAAGGCGGCGATGCTCCATAAATTGGAACCGCTGACGCTCCCAGCACTAGACTCGGAGTCCAGCTGCACATTGAAAGAGACTGTCTGTCCAGATTCCCCTGCTTGAAGGTCTCCAGATGAAATCTGCAGATTCGTATCTATTATTTCCACACCTGTAAAGAAATAAAAAATAAAAATTCGTTAATCCAAAACATGTAAGTATAAATAAGATTTCAGGCAGACAGCTGTTAACTTTCATAGGGATAAAGCTGATTATACTTTTACCTTTATTGGTCTAAACGTTCATTAATCGGAAATGTTTTGTCTTATAAAAAGCTCGTTCAGATATGACGCTGGAAAACCGAGGTGTCTTTTTTAATGTACGTCAAGTGCACTACAATTCACATTTCTGTATCATAAAACATATAAAACAGCTCAGAAAATGACAATTAATTCTGATGTCACTCACATTGAGGTATTGGAAAGTTTGCAATCAGTTTGAATTTGTCAATTTAACACTGTATAATATACAATTTGAATCGAATTAATGATTATCAATAAAAATACCACTAACAGCGAAAGTGATAAAAACTATGATAATAGTATCAATAATAATAATAATAGTAACAATGATAATAATCATAATTAAAAAAAAATGATAATAATAGTTATGATGATATTTAATAACAAAATTAATTGGAAATAATTCATAAATAAATTGTGAATACGTGCAAGTCCTTTGTTGCGGGCACTTGTTCCTTCATTTACCCTTTTTTAATCGGTTGCGGCTGTTTTGTTGTGGTTTAAAATAACATATCTGAACCAGCCTTTATGGTGTAGATGAACTTGACGAAATCGTTAGTGCGCGAAAGGAAGTTGAATGATGAATTGATCTACGTTTGTTAGATCATGAAGATCGCAAGTAGATGTTAAGGCGTTATAATCCCTCCCTTATCACGTAGTGTAATCACTTCCATAGAATAATACATCATCGGTGCAGTGCCATTTTATATGCTTGTATATTTCCATTAATGCTCGGGATTAAAACAAAACAATTCAAGCACATTACAGGAGAATGAAAGAAACGACGATTTTGTTTGCGTGTGTAGATGTAACATCTCCTTAGAAGGACAGAGAATATATTTAACACAGAATTTAACTTTTCAATTAATTAAATGAAAAGACAAAACAAGTGCACCTAAAAATTTACTTCCAATCTTACCTCTACAATGCATGGAGACACAACCTTGGAAGGAGTCTGGGTTACTAGCTGTGAGTTGAAAAAAAGGTAATGAACCGGTATTTCTGCCAATAATAGCACAAAAGAATTCCATATCAGCGCAGACTACACCTCCAGGCACTGGCACTTGAAGAGCATTTAGACCAGATATGGTGGTTGACGCTGGAGGTTGCCAAAGAGTGATTTCCTGCGCAGTATTCAGTAGAATTCGTCGATTAGACGTTGTGGTACCAGCGTTGGGGTCAGACGTAAAGAAGGCATCGACAGTCCATAGCTGCGATGTACCAGTCCCACCCACAGAATACGTTGCTAAGGAGGATGGTGCAAAAGTCAAATCGAAGATAACCGCAGGAGTAAACGACCCCTCATAAACTCCATTCGACACAGATACAGTCGTTGAATCCACGATAACAATTCCTGTAAAGAAAAATGAAAAGAAAATGCGGACAGATAAAACTAACTTCGTTACCACTCCTTTCTTTCACCTCCCTGGTTATATCACTCAATCTACGTGAATCTTACATTGCCAATTCGGGCCATTGCTTTGTCACTGAACCATGACTGTACGCAGCGGGGGCTAGGGTAGCGGGCAGTTTCCATAAATTAAAAAAAGAAAAGAAAATGCAATAATTTTTCAAAAATTTATTGCATTTCACCCCGGTCCCCAACATAAACAAATCCTCTGGATGGCCATGCATTATGGCTCAAGGCATGGGCATCCAGAGGATTTTTTAATGTTGGGAACCGGGGTAAAATGCAATAAATTAATAAATCAAAAATTTATTGCATTTCACCCCGGTCCCCAACATAAACAAATCCTCTGGATGGCCATGCATTATGGCTCAAGGCATGGGCACACAGAGGATTTTTTAATGTTGGGAACCGGGGTAAAATGCAATAAATTATTGAAAAATTATTGCATTTTCTGTTTTTTTTTATTTTATGGAAACTGCCCCCTACCATAGCCCCCGCTGCGTACAGTCATGGTTCAGTTACAAAGCAATGGCCTCGTAACTGTGAGGCCCCAGCATCAAAACCGTGTCTATGTGCTATATTAGTGCCCTTTTGTGGGGGTATTACTCCTCATTACTGTCATTTATGACTTAAGGGCGTAGGTCCCCTATTTGATAAGCATAGAAGCATACACATGATTTAGCAGTCACGCAAAACACACATTTGCAAATTATTATTCAATAAAATCTGAGAATGTATACTTTTATCTAGATCTATTATTTTTTAATTATTTTTAAAATAATTCCATAAATTGGGGCAAAACAAAAATATTCCACCTATATGAGCGACAGTGTACATCTCTGTCATTGGTTCAGGGTTGTACGATGACAGAAGTGGCGCATGACTTTAGAAAGCTCAATGCTCTATCGTCACACAAGCTACACATCTAAATAATAATAATAATAATAATAAAAACGTTACTTATAAAGCGCTTACCACCGAAGTCTCTAAGCGCTATACACACAAAATAGACTGAATCAGTTATACAATTACATCTTATACAAAACTAAAAATGCAAATAAACATAAAAATTACAATACATATGGAATACACTTCAAAGTGAATAGAGTTAATTAATCATCGAACGCAATTTTGAATAAATGTGTCTTGAGACTAGTTTTGAATAGGTTAACAGTTTGACAGTTTTTTACATTTAAAGGTAATCTGTTCCAAAGTTCAGCAGAAGCTTTGCGAAAGGAGCGATTACCATAAGAAAGAGTTGACACATAAGTAGATACGAGGTTTAATTGTGAAGATGACCGTAAACTGCGTGAGGGTTTGTATTCCTCGATTAATTCTTGCAGATAAATTGGTGCCAATTCATGAATGCATTTATAAGTTAAAACTAAGATTTTGTACATAATGCGGTACGTCACCGGCAACCAATGCAGTTCGCGAAGTACTGGGGTGATGTGTTCACAAGAACGCGTGCGTGTTACAAGCCTGCCAGCAGAGTTTTGGATTCTCTGGAGTTTTGCAATGTGCGAGTCCGGAAGGCCATAAAAAAGGCTATTGCGTTGATCAAGACGGCATGTAATAAATGCATGTATAAGCGTTTCGGTAGATTTTTGATCAAGAAAATTTCTAATACGACCTATCTTGTACAAGGCATATGAAGCTGAGCGACAAATATTTTTTATATAATCATCCATCCTAAGATCATTTTCAAAGATGTCATCCTAAATAGTTCAAAGTTCATTGCTGGTAAATTACAGGAGTTATTATGATGTTTCAGATTTGGGTAACGTTATTTACTGGGCCACTATATCGTCTTTATCATGTTTTCGGTCCTTGATAGGATCAGACATCGATCATCATACATAATTATAGAAACACTGGCATGTACGACCAGAACCTTGAAATAGCATACCTAAAGATATCGGAACAAAAGCAACAGAAACATTTCATTTCGTACCCTTTATTCCATACGAGAAAATACCAACATGTAAGACTATATAAAACTAAACTCTATGAAAACTTAAAATATAGTAGTCACTTGCTACTTCGTTCAAAATACAATAATATGTGTATATTATACACTTTTCTGAGTGCATGACATGAATGTCACACAATTTTTAACTAATTCATTATCCAAGTTTTTCTCCATTAACTTCAATTCCAACACCTAATAATGAAAAAAAAATCTGTTCAGGAATTTACAGAGTCAAGTTTCATTGCATTTGAATTGAATGTGAAATACAGAATGAATCTGTACTGGTGACCTTTCATGTCATTACAACAAATAAACACGTTTTGTTGATGTTGTAATTGTCAATGTTAAATTCATTCAATGCTATCTTAGTTAGAAGGATCAACGGCAAACATTTCAAATAATGTATTTAAACCAAGTAAACTTGAGGGACGATTAAAGGGAGCAATTTTAATACCAATAATAGTCACGACACCCACACCAGTTAAACACACACTGGACACGAATTTAAATTACGCGGAATGACTAAGAATCAGTCAGTTTTGTGTCGGTTTGGTGGTGTGGCTGGTGTATTAATCAATCAAAAAGGATCATTTGGAAAAAACATACCGTCAATAGCAGTGACTTCTGTCAGGAGTAAAGCAGACAAGAGGAAGAAGAGAAGGACCGGCATCTTGAGAGACGTCTTCATGGTCACAGATGGTTTTCTTTTGACCAATTTTATGCTTTAATAATCAGTCTGAAAAAGCCTTTAATAAGAAATTAAGTTTGTATTGTACACAGCCAACACCGAAATAACAATTTAAATCCTGTTCCGCCTATCTAGTTTAGAGTCCCGTATCGCTCAACAGACCTCGCGTTTAATAACTTCAAGTTCATCGCGACTTCGACATCGCCATTTGCCCCATATTTCTAGCCAATCAAATACCCCCATTTCATGTGTCACCCGGTCTGCGGTATGATGTTTTGCCATTGCGGGGGCGCATTTTAACTATATGTCTATATGAAGAATTAGATCAGCATGACATCTATTGTGTCTTGCTAACGTTCAATAGAAGGATATTTAACTGTACGGTATGTTGACGCTCTAAAGAAATTAGTTCGCGAGAGGGTTCTCCAGTGAAAAAATGTTATTTGTCTTGTTCAGACAGAGGCAAGTTACCCTGGAGTAAAGGTCGTGTTAACAGGGTAAATATGGTGAGGTAGGTGTAAAGGTTGGAGCAAGAATGGGATGTTGTTGAATTATGGTTCTGCCATTATGTACAATGAATCAAAGGGGGAGACTGTGTAAAAACCCAGATTTTGTCAAATGAGGAACTTACCCTTTCACACACTTCATCATAAAAGTTAAACTGCATTTTAAAGGACAAAAAATAAATCCAACGGACGTGAAGTAAAGTATAGACGCAATTTTTCAAACTTTATATTCATGTTTCGGTTCAAGTTTAGGGCATATAAGCGCGAAGTGATGGTGCACTATTATGGCATGCCAGGTACTGGTACTTTTTGACCGGCATGGGGGTGGCTCTTCAAAGTGCGCGCATGGCCATATATAATTTTCACATTTTTCACTTCGTCAAAAACTCATTATTATAATTTAACCAAACTCGACAGGAACTATCCTCAGGCCAGAGGGATCTCTAGTTGTTAAAATGAGTTAACCATCTGGCATGACATAGGGGCAGCGCCCCGCCCTAAAGCGCCCAATGGGCCATGATTATACATTTTATACTTTTTAATATAAACTACATTTAGAATAACTATATATTTCTGTAGAATTATACCAAATCCATTTTGTATAATGAGAGGGGCAAAGTATGTGATATAAGGGAGAAAAAAAAATTGCGGACAAAATAATGATACCCACTCCCTCTCTTATTATTGGGTATAACTAATATTCTTCCCTCCCCAAGTGTGATGGGTGTCGATCCCGGGGGGATGGGGGGGATATATCCCCCCCCCCCAATATTTGAGGTGGGGGGGATGGCCTGTACAATCATCCCCCCCCCCAATAATTCACCATCAACAACAACAAAAAAAGAAGAGAAAAATTAATGATGAGAGCCCGATTAGAGTAGTTAATGGTTATTACTCGCAAGATGACCATCAATATTCACATTTTGCTATCTCATTTTCATAGTAAATACATATATACCAAGTAAATGAGACAAGAATAAATTGAATTCTCGCTCATACGGCTTCATCAGGAATTTATGAATTTATTCAATTTGTTTAATCAAAAGCATCATAGAAATGCAGTGCGCCAAATGCAAAGACGCAGCGTTAAAAAACAACGAGCTAAATGTTAAGCGCGTGAGCGCAAAAGTAGCAATCTGCAATGCACATCAGACAATCCTGGACTGTGTAAACATAGATGAACTCTGTGACAAATTCGTGATGAGATAGGAGACAAGAAGAAAGCTTCCGCGATTCGCGCGGGGGCGGGGAAACTGAATTCAGACAAGGATTAAGAGTCGAGAATGGTACAACGAATCGTTTTCTTTCTCTTATAATTTAATGAAACGCCAAAACTTCCGCGCTTTGCGCGGGAGGGGGGAAACTAAATTCAGACAAGGATTAAAAGTCGAGAATGGTACATTGAATCGTCTTCTTTCTTTAATAATCTAATAAAACTTCAGAGCTTCCGCGCTATGCGTGGACAAGGAGAACTGAATTCAGACAAGGATTATGAGTCGAGAATGGTACAACGCATCGTCTTCTTTCTTTAATAATCTAATGAAACGTCAAAGCGTCCGCGCTTCGCGCGGGAGCGGGGAAACTGAATTCAGACAAGGATTAAGAGTCGAGAATGGTACAACGAATCGTTTTCTTTCTTTAATAAGCTAAAGAAACGTCAAAGCTTCCGCGCTATGCGCGGGAGGGGGAAAACTAAATTCAGACAAGGATTAAGAGTCGAGAATGGTACAACGAATCGTTTTCTTTCTTTAATAATCTAATAAAACGTCAAAGCTGCCGCGCTTCGCGCGGGAGCCGGGAAACTGAATTCAGACAAGGATTTAGAGTCGAGAACGGTACAACGAATCGTCTTCTTTCTTTATTATCTAAGGAAACGTCAGAGCTTCCGCGCTACGCGCGGAGAAAGGGGAACTTGATTCAAACAAAGACGAAGAGTCGAGAACGGTCCAATGAATCGTCTTCTTTCTTTATTAATCTAAGGAAACGTCAGAGCTTCCGCGCTACGCGCGGAGGAAGGGGAAATTGATTCAAACAAAGATGAAGAGTCGAGAACGGTCCAACGAATCGTCTTCTTTCTCTAATAATTTAATGAAACGTCAAACTTCCGCGCTTCGCGCCCCTCCCTGCACCCAACCCCCTAGGGAGCGCGCTTCGCGTGCTTACTACCGCCCTCCCTAAAATGAAATCCTGGCTACGCGCTTGGGGAGGGGGTGCAAACTGCCACACACTTCTATCTCTTGGTTGCTATGATCCATAGCCGAAAATATTTTGGCACCTATCATCCCCCCCAACCACGGATACAAATCGACACCCTTGGCAGCAGCTGTCTGTCGCAAAGCAACAATAGGGACTTTTAGATTTGCGTGGACTGATACGTGTGACGTCCATTCAAGGCAGTAAGGACGTCGATCGTAGCAATCCCTATTGTCTTCGTGCGAATCTAAAAGTCCCTAATGACCGCCTTCACTTTAAAACATTAGCATGAAGGCTGCTTGTAAAGGTGGGTAAGTGCCGGTAGCTCTTACAAGCTACTAACGGCACTCTCTCAGGGAACTGGTGGCAGTTTCACACCAGCTAGGACAGGCCAGGACGGGTGTGAACCACTAGATCCTGCAATGACTGGTCGAAGGATGTCGGGAATTCCGTATCGTCAATCGCCCTCAATGCTGTCACGGTGTTAACGCCCCTGCATCAGGGTAGGCCTCTAATTTCGTGTACTCAAGTGAGCGTAAGGTCCGCACGGACCTCTTATTAGGGACTTTTAGATTTGTACGTCGACATAGTGGACTGCTACGTGTGATTTCCTTTTAAGGCATTGTGACGTCCTTCTAAGGCACTGTCAGTGCCTTAAAAGGAGGTCACACGTAGCAGTCCACTATGTCGACGTGCAAATCTAAAAGTCCCTAATAGCTTATTGTACAGGGACGTCGCTCAAATAAAAAAATAAAAAAGGTGGGGGAGGGGATGAGTTTTTCTAACAAATCGTCTTGCCTTCAAATCTCAAATATATATGACCCTATCAATATGTTCTCTCGCCGGCCGACTTAAAATTCGAGAACTTTATACCTCGACTGAAAATGTCGTCAATTTTTCTTTCTTTTCTTGCAACGTCCCCCTTCCCCTATTTAAAATTGTGTAGCATTAGTGCGATACCCTGACTGCTCTTTTTCCCCGATGGGCCCACACAACTGTTGTATTTGGTTTGTTTGTTTGCTGACTGTTACATTCTGGAAACCGATTACAGACTTTTCTGATATAATATGTTATTAATATCTTTTTACGCAGAGCTCATATTGCAACTTTAAGAATGTTGTTTAGAGTATGATACAGTCAAACCTGCCTACAGCGACCGCCCAAGGGAAACACAAAAAGTGGTCTTTGTGGACAGGTGGACTTTGTAGACAGGTTCCTTTAGTACATGTTTAAATGAGAAATCATTTTCAAGAGAAACAAAAAATGTGCTTGTTGTAGACAGGTGGTCACTAAAGCAGGTTCGACTGTATTACTTTACAGGGCAATGTCTTCTTAATAATAACTCAAAACAATACAAATTTTAAAAAAAGCTACAATATGAGCGTCATAATTTTTATTATGTACTCAATGGAAAATTTAGCAAACAGTAATTGCCTACTGGCTTTAATAATCATAGTAATAATAATCTTTAAAAGTCCACTCCAAATTTTATTAAGTTGAACCGAAAATGCATTTTTTTTTTTTTTGTTGCCCAATTGATCGTGAGCCCGTCAGCCACTGAGCAGCGCCAGATCGACGTTGCTCTATCCCTTATTAGGGACTTTTAGATTTACACGACGAGAGCGTGGACTGCCGCGTATGACATTGTGTTAAGGCATTGGGCCGTGCCCGGCAGTGCCTTAAAAGGACGTCACATTACCTTAACAGGATGTCACACGTGGCGGTCCAAGTTCTCGTCGTGTAAATCTAAAAGTCCCTATTGTTGAACGCCAAACAAGGTAGCAGCAACTCCCGTCTTTTAACGTGTTTTGGTAATGACGCGGCCGGGGTTCGAACCTCCCGGTTGTGAGGCGGACGCTCTACTGACTGATATTTTCCTTTATAAGGTGATATGAGAATTCATGTTGGACTGCGATTTGTTTTGAAATGGGATTTCCCCGCCACCCCTTAAAAAAAAACATAACAAAATGGTAGTTTTGCGTGTCTAATTCAACAAAAAGTTCATTTCAAACAAAAGAGTTTTTTTCCGATGGGCATGGGACAATATTCCTAGACTAGACACACAATAAAAATCAGTGACCTTTGTATGTATCCATTCAACTAGCTTTTCGGCAAAAAAAAAAGCTTATCGTCACGTATTGGTGTCTGGCAGAGATCTCTGTTCATGTAATTCCTTTATTCCATAGAAAGCTTTTACTAGGGACTTTTAGATATGCACGTCGACATAGTGGACTGCTACGTGTGACGTCTTTGTAAGGCACTGTCACGTCCTGCACTACCAGTGCCTTAAAAGGACGTCACACGTAGCAGTCCACTATCTCGATGTGCAAATCTAAAAGTCCCTAGTATATGGCTGTTTATTTATGGCGTATTTGGATAATTCATAAAGATTAGCGTGTGCTTTTATTCATTGAAATACATAATAATGCCACTGCAAAATAAAAGTATGATACGATTCACAAATAAGTGTTAAGATGGAAAAGCAGTGTTCAAACAAAGGAGGCAATTCATTATTTTCCGCACAACACACTGCCATCCTCATTAATTATCCTTCCCTCTCTCTCTCTCTCCCATTTCATTTTGAGCGTAAGGTCTTTTCAATACAAGCATTGGGAGAAATTGAAAATAATGTTGGTCTCCTAAACTCACGTATAAATAAATTCAAGTTTCTCCACATACATGTAGCCTACACAGTCAAGATGGGTTTTTCGCTTTTCGGGATGAATGAATTGCCCACCGAGAGGAATATAATATATTGCGCTTCTGACGAAAGAGGGAGCCAAACGGTCCATTTGAATGAGTTTTTTAAAAAAAGACCCGTCCGTTATATAGAAATCGATGTTTATTTTGCCTTTTTCTGCGCAATCGTACACAATTTCTTTGAATTTTTTGTATCAAGAGTCATGTTTTCGTAATGCTTATTGACAATTGGTGTAAATCTGAAGAGAAACTGTTTCAATGTTTTTTTTCTTCAGCTTAACCAGAGCTGACTACCTGTTTACAATAGACCATACAATACCAACATAGGAGTTGCTATGTCAGACGTGCTGTAGCTTCACCAGGAAAAGAAAGGCAATGTGGAGGTATTGTATGAAAGAATATAATTCTGTTATGAGCATATCCTGAGCTGGGGGAGTAACAAACCACTGTCTTTTGTTTACTCACTAATAATTGACAGATGATGTCACAAGATGAATGAGATCTGGAGCATTTTTTAAGGTGGAGCTTAGCAGGTCTGAACAAATTATTTTAAACAATATTTAAAAAATCTATGAAATATATGTAGATGTTTGAATAACTAAATGTGAAATGTATGCAGCCCTGCACATCAACAGGAATCACCTTATATTTGGATGTCATCCGACCTTTAACAGAACTCAAGATCATCTTTAAGGAACGATCCACCGGTGTTAACCGACGAAGCTATACGTATGCCGGATTCGTCGGTTCATAATAACGCCGACGAATTCATAGACGTGTTCACAGAATCTTGTGTCAACCAGGAATTCATATTTCTTTTTAATGAAAAGTTATAGAATCCAAAACTAATTGCGTTGTTTTCAGTGAAAGTGACATCTCGCCTATATCCGAATTAAGTGTACAGTGTACACATGTGCTCTTCCGCACACATTGAATAGGCCTTTTCTTTAGCACCACTGATTTAATTTCACATCACAGTGCCCTGGAGGTTACATGTCGATTTTTTTTCTCCAAAGGTTCATACATCCGAATGTTCATTATTGTGAAGGTTCGTTACTAGAAAGGTTTATAATTTCAAAGGGTCGTTTTCGGAATTATGAACTCCCTGGTATTTTGTATTTCGGAATTACCAGCCTTCGGAAAAAATGAATCTTTGGAAATTGGGATTTAAGTGCGTTGTATGGGTGACTAAAGGTATTTATGATACTGCGATGGACAAGTTAGGATACTTTTGTCAATTTCATGTTACATCACTTTCATTCATATCAGGAATAGGCCCATATTAATTTGAATGTAATTACAATCCAATACTTCATCATCGTACGTGCACTTCTTCATTACCGAACCCGAAAAGTATTGGAGTGATGAAGATCGTATTAAATAATTATTGTTTTATCTGAATAATCACGATGTTTAAAAAAATCAGTGCTCTCTTTAATGGTTTTCTGCTTTTGAAAATAGGAGTGATCATAATAGACAAAGAAAGGATGATTTTTCATATGTCTTGATTATAAATTTAGTTTTAATTTTTTATGTCGATTTTTCAAGAAACTGTGACGGAATCCGATTGCTCCCAAGACGTGACAACACTAAGATTTTAAGTTCAGATGTGCATTGATTACAAATTTCTAAATTACGTCCTTCTGCGTTCTTTTGATATGAAAATTGCTTTTGCCACTTCTATCTGCTGACTGTTAAACATAGTAAATCAAATACTATAGAGTTGAATTTTCCAGTTGTACGATGGGATTTGTACCATAAATATGATATATTTAAGGGCTAGATGATAATATGAATTGTATTATTTATACCACCTAGCCGTATTGGCATCCGTACCCCTGCGTGAAGAGTGATGTAAACAAAAACTAAAATGCGTTCGTTTAATCACCGCTACCCGAAATAGACCAGTTTATTAACACAATTATTATGTATAATACAATCACTATGTAATTATATAGATTGAGTTTGTGCCTACCTTTTTACTGGCAGTAATCACAGTGATTTATCACGATTTTAAAGTGATTATTTTTATAAAGCAAAAGCACAAATGTAAATCCGTTGACTTGTTCGATGCAAGTTCCTCCAATTACACAAGGACGGCTCAAGCATTCTAGACGATCGAGTTTAACGACAAACAAAGCAAAATGTACTGCTCACGAAGCATCCGTTATTTTCTCTAATTGATTTCTTCAATCAATGGATATAACTGAACAGTAAACAACATGCAATAATCTTTAAAATCAATTATTACAGCTGAGAAATGAAGCCAGTGCTATACTCACTCGTTTTTGTGAAGGCTTACAATTGCAAGTTAACCAGTTTTCCAGCAACGCTGACATGGAAGCAGGGGCCGCTTTCTCGAAGCCGTCATATGTCTAAGCTCGTGGATATCCATGGGATGTCTAAGACACTGAGACTTTATAACGATTTCGATAAACGGCCCTCTAGGTATCATATCAATCCTAGCTATATTGACCAGATTGTATTGATCAAATCAACAAATAGGATTTGTTGTATCACATTATGTAATCCGAAGTAATCGAGAAATACAATTTTTTAATTTAAGAAAATTGAAGTTATAATCGTGAACAAAAAACTAAAAAAATATTTGACTTTTTGAAATTGGATGTCATGAAGATGAAATTAAAAAAAACGAAAAGTGTGGGGATACTTTGGAACAATTGCCGGGTCTCTCTCCCCCCCCCCCCTCTCTCTCGATCTTTCTCGCTCTTTCCATTTTATTTTATCTCTTCTTTCCCCGTCATTTCCTAAACATTTTTTTTCTCTGTCTTCCCCTCGACTCACTTAATACTCCTTATTCCACTTCTTTCTATCATCTCCTTTTCGGTCTAGTATCCACAACTGCATTCGAGCACAACTTGGTTTTCTTCCTCTGAATACAAATATATCACGACCCCTTGGTTTTATTTACTGATTTCTTTATTTATAATCCGAAATCAGGGTTGACTATGCAAAAATGCACATTGGTCTACCAAAGAGCACTAAGTTATTTTGATCTAAAAAAAGCATACAGATATTACAGAAAATGGAATATGAGAACAATGAGAAAACATAAGTAAAATAATTGTACTCGGTTTACATGATGATGAAATTAAAGGCAATAGAATATGCAATAATCATATTATATAATCATATAATCTATTACTATTTATCTGAGTATCGTTGCAATTTTTGTTTTGAGCCTTTTTATATAAACATCTTAATATATTACTATTGATCTGAATATCTTTGCAATTCTCGTTACGAGCCTTTAAGATGCTCCTATCTTGTCATAATTGATAATCAATCTATTTTTATAAACTAATACATTTTTGCTCACTTTTTGCTTGACATGTAGTTTCAGCTGCGTTTATAATTCTGCAAGACTATCTATTTACATATCTCATTTCATTTCATTTATTTCAATCTCCATAAAAACATCAAAACGTACAAACATGGTATAAATGATGATGATGATGATGATGATGATGATGAACAGCATTTGTATAGCGCCATTTATCTGCAAAAGCATTCAAAGGCGCCTGGCTCCCTCAATATGTCACATATTATTCGCAATGTTGCCGGAAAAGATAGGTTTTGAGTTCAGATTTAAAGGTATCAATGTTGTTACAATTTCGAAGTTGGACAGGTAGAGAGTTCCAAAGATGCGGAGCAGATGAAGAGAAGGCTCTATCCCCGTATGTTTTTAGACGGGTACTGGGCACTTGAAGAACGAGTCCCGCACAGCGTAGTCCTGGTCGTAGCTGACGTACACTGATGAGAGCAGATACATAGCCAGGGGACAAGTTATGTAGAGCCTTAAATGCAAGCAGCAAGATCGTATACAGATAAAAGATCGATTACAAGAAAAATACAAAGGGAAGGAGCGAACAAAATTTTATGGGAATGTGGGGTTAACAAAAAGGGCAATTAGCCTTATGAACGTCAACCCCTTAACAAGTATACACTGTATTGTTGAGAAAAGAAAAAGGGAAAAGGAAAGCCGAGAGAATCTAAACACCAATACAAAAGAAGAAAACAAAAAAGGAAGAAGGGAAGGGGAGGGGGAATACATTAAAAAGTGCGTTAACTGAAGCATAACGTCATTTATTTTGAGATTGAATACAATAATAAAAGATGGGATTTATACAATCGTTTAAAAATATTTAGTGAAGTAGAGTTTTTTTATATTAAATGGGATATTTTTCCATAAAACTGGCCCTTTGAAAAAAACTGTATTTTTTTAAACATTTGTACGGATTATAGGAAAATGAAAATTACCAGCATTACGGGTTTCATAAGAATGCATTTCATAATTGAAAGTAAATTTACATGACATGGACCTTGGCAATAATCCCTTAGAACACATAAACATAAATATAGCAATATTAACATTATTTATATCATAAACATTTAGAAGCTTTAATTGTTGAAAAAGTGGCAAAGTGTGGGCAGTGAACGGGGCATCGTAAAGTAATCGAACATCCTTATTTTGTAATTTAAATAAGTTCGTCATAAAATAATCAGAACCATTTGACCATGTAATATTACAATAATTAATGTGTGGAATTATTAAGGCATAATACAACATAATCAAAATATATATCGGGAAGTGTCTTAATCGATAAATAATACCAACTCCCTTAGCAACTCCATTACATATGACACCAATGTGCTCATGCCATGTCAATCTATCATCGATGTAAACACCGAGAAATTTAGTAAAAGAAACACGAAATATAGCTTGTCCATTGAAATGAATAATCAAGTTATCATCTTCAACTTTTCTGTTTGTAAATAACATAAATTGAGTTTTATCAATATTTATAACTAATTTATTATTTAACAACCAATCATTTAATTTATGTAATTCGACAGTAAATGTATCTAATAACATGTTCAGATCACTTCCAAACATGAACACACTGGTGTCATCTGCAAAAAGAATAAATTGTAAGAGTTTAGAAGAAGTAATGATATCGTTTATATAAACCAAGAAAAGTAATGGACCCAATATAGACCATTGGGCACTCCGCATCGAATTAGCTTATTTGAAGATTCATGGTTATTGACAACTACAAATTGAGACCGGTCAAAAAAATAACTCTTAAATAATAATAATAAATGTCCACGAATTCCATAATCTTCCCATTTGCTCAACAAAATAAAATGATCTAACGTATCGAAGGCTTTGCTCAAATCGAGAAACAATCCAACCATGTATTCTTTAGAATCAATAGCTTCACAAGCTTTGTGAATAAATTCAAGAAGCGCCATCGATGCGGAGTGTCCGGAGCGAAAACCATATTGATTATCAGACAAAATGTTACATGAAAATAGAAAATCATTCAAACGTTTGTATAAGCACTCCTCAAAAATCTTTGAAAATAAAGGTAAGACAGATATTGGGCGGTAATTTTTTGTATCACTAACATCACCTGATTTAAAAACTGGGATCACTTTTGCTATTTTTAATTGAGTAGGGAACACACCATATCAAATACAAGAATTAAATATAGAACATAATTGTGGAGCAATTATATGAATGACTTTTTTAATGACACCAACATCGATTTCATCATATCCGGCACTACTTCCATTTATTAAAGAACAAACAGTATCAATCTCTTTACAAGTTACAGGAGAAAAAAATTCAGTTTTATAATTTCTTTTAAGATTCTTATGATAAAATGATTTAGAATATTGAACATTATTTGTTAAATTGTAACCAATGTTTACAAAATACTCATTAAATATTTCTGATACTTCATCTTTGTCTGTAATATTTCTACCATCGACATTAATTTCATCAATACATTGTTTAGAACATGATTTTGAACCAAGAGCTTCAATTATAGTTTTCCATGTTGCTTTCATATTACCCTTATCATTATTAAATTTATTTTTATAATATTGATACTTAAATTTTATTTCAATTGTAATTTTATTTCTAAATTGTTTGTACACATTTTTCCTATATTCAGTGGGTGACTTAAGGTACTTTTTGTATAAACGCCATTTTTTCCTAATCTTTTCTAATAAATCTCTAATCATCCATGGCTTATTCATACATTTACTTTTAATTATTATTTCTTGCAAGGGAAAGCATTCATCATATAAACGTAGAAATTTTGCCAAGAAGAAGCTGTAACTAGCATTTGGATATTTGGCATCATACATAGATTTTCTTTAGTTATGTTATAATCATCTGCTAAAATTGTAAACAGGAAAGCCCCAATAATTACCCAGAAGACATCCCCGTGCTTAGAAGCGCGACATTTGTTTTCAATTTTGAACGGGCACGGTTTTTTAAAACCTCAATTAAGACTTGAAGTGAATAATACCACCTACCAGTATACATGTACATTGATTCACAACATGAAGTCGAACGCCAAATGCAATTTAATTAACATGCAATTTGTTAACAGTCAAAGCAAATTCGTCAACCCTACACATAGAAGAAGTCTCGCATGGTTGATTGGGTCGACACCCGTGTCGTTTGGATTGACTACTTGCTTCTTTGTCAAGTATTGAAAGCACCTCACATGGACTACTTTTTTTGTAAAATGGGAATGGGGATATAAAGCTAAACACCACCTCGGAGATGGCACTTGTACAAATGGCTCCAAATAATATATATCCACAGATCTCTCAAAAAAGGAGAAGTTCCGCTTTGTGCAGTATAGAATAATCACTGCCAAAGTGATAGAAGTGTTTCATGAATTCATTTTGCATATCCTCTTGAAAAGATTTTATTACTCTCACCTATGTATCATTGAATGTACCGTCAGCATGACTTTCATGAACAAGTATCCAGTATCCTTCTCGTTGTCATTATATTATGTGCACACGTTTTCGACACAAAATGTTCTCGGCGCATGTCGATGCCGATTAATGTGATCCGAAAGTGTGCTAAGTGAACGTTTGTCGAGTGTAAAATGTTCTAGCAAGAATATAACTGAATCCCCTTCGTCACCCTACGTTTTCGACCGACGTCTCTGGAACAAAGACAGAACGTATGCAGAGCACTGGGCGGCCCTTTTATATACATATATATATATCCGAGGCGCGCTTTTGAATGCTCACCTGTACGTGTACAAACGTTAATATTACCTTTTCGTCACATGCGTTAAGCAATGGCCACAAATTAGAGCAGCGACCGACCGATTAGTAGCCTGCTCGGTCGCCGCTGTAGATCCCCAGCGATGCCTGGGCGGTGCCCTGTCGATTTCCCGTCGGTCGCCCGTTAATTTTAGGTAGAAACTGGGCGAAATCGGAGAGCTTCACAGGGCGGCGTCCCGGCAGTGACCGACCGATGACCCACCGATACCCGAGCGGTCTCCCACCGGCCACCTGCTAATTTTAAGGAAATTGCCCGGCAGTCGGCCGGTGATCGGCGGGGCGCCAAAATACGCTCGGTGCCCGGCGTTCGCCGCCCGGACACCGACTTAATCGAGCGTTCGCCGTCGAGCGATTTTGAACTCGCCGCCCAGTGACCGACTGAGCCCCCAGCGATGACCGGGCGGCGAACGCTCAGCAGCCTTTGATCTAGCGGCTTCCATTTTTTACCTAAATCGCTCGACGGCGAACGCTCGATTAGGTCGGTGCCCGGACGGCGACCGCCCGGGCACCGAGCATACTTTGGACGGCAAGTGAAAGTGAGCAGGCGCCGCCCGAATTTTAACTCCGCGCTAAAAGTTCAGCAGCGACCGAGCGATGCCCTAAAAACAAGCGGGGCCCGGGCGGCCGCCGCTCGGTACCTGGGCGAAATTAGCTCAAAACTCGCCGCCCGGCCGCCGAGCAGGCTACTTTTAGGTGATGTGGCCATAGCATAAGTGTTGTCCTGTCTAGCAACAACTAACGTATGCAATTCCCATTCTTACTATTTAAATACAGTTGTTTGTAAAATGTGAATCAAAAAAATTGTATGTGGAACTTCACGAATATGTATGAATGAAATTTGATAACATTACGAAAATGATCTATTTTAATTGGGTTATTACCAAAGGCCTAAATCCTATGCAACCGTTCACAAAATCACTGGTATATACACGTGGTTAGTCCTCGGGTTTAGTAAGAATTAAAAATGAATGATATCCTTGCTATTTTCCGTGCCATATATACTACGCCATAGTAAAGCTGACTAATCGCCATTAAACCAAAACAGAAGAAGAAGAAGATAACAAATATATATAATTATACATCTGAATATACACGATGATTCTTGTCGTTATTACAAATATAGTTCAAAGTCTGAGCACTTACTTGATCATTCCATTTAGGATTAAATGTCGGAAAACCTTTGGTTGCCTTCTTTCCAAATTCACTTCCTTAGCAACTTAAATGATTCATAAATTACTTACAGTCATGTTTGACTCAACTGAACTTACATCACATAATTACAAGATGTTGTACAGTGTCCAAGAAAAAAAAAGCGAAAGCCGAAATCAAACGATTGTTTCAAACAAACTAAGAGCTGAATTGAAATAAAATATTTAGCTTTTCATACAAATAAAAGTGCATTCAAATGCTACACTGATTACATTAATCCTTTAATTTAAGTGCATAGAGGTGTAAATATCACCCTTAACTAGCAGACCGTGGAGAAAAAAAAAATCGAAAATTTAAAAGCTAAGAAATATATAGGAATTTAGTAAAACAATAGAATAGGAGGAATGGAAAGAATCTTAATCACTATAAAATGTTTTTAATTTCTATCAATGATTGAAAGGTTTGTAAAGAAGTTCTTGCGCAAAATTCTTAAATCTCTAAGACTTTTTTTCGCGAATGCTAACTGATATTTTTTCTCTGTCATTTCTACAAAGTGACGTAATTCGAGTTGAAAATCAATTGATTATTTTTTTTTTGTATTGATCGCAACCACGAAATTAATTAATGCCATCGCATGTTCACAGATGACGTAGAACCTGAACTGTCTTTGGCCAAAGGGACGTGTTGAAATGAATACTTTTTGACAAGGTTCCAAAGAAAAAATAAATGCTCAATGATTGAATGAAGATGAAATGTGCAAGATCTTGAAGTTCAGAAACGAAATTAAATAAAAATGAGAAGTGTTGACTGTTGTCCAAAGTCCATGTATTTAACGTATAGTTCAACATTAAAAAAACTATGTACAACAAGATCACAACGACTTTCGCAAAATCAACACGAGGCAATTTCAGTGGACCTGAACATCACATTTTGAAATGTGCGAATATAAAAAATAAAAATAAAAACTTCTATAGGATATACAATTAAAATTGACCTTGAGGTAACTTGTTGAAAGTCTTTGCGACCATTTTATATATAATATTTTTCCTTTCATATGATATCCATGTATTGAGTGTGAGGCTGTTCTGCATATGTATGGTTAAGACGTCCTTCGTCTGAGCGGTCTTCTCCGGCATCAGTCCTCACAATCCTGGTTTCGTATTGGCTTGATGCTGGTGTTGAAGGTAAAGGTCGAAGTTCGACTGACGGGTAATCATATGCATGGTCTAGTTGTCCTCCGTTTGAGCGGCCTTCTTCGGCAGCAGTCGTCTCTTTTCTGGTGTCGTTTTGACTTGATGCTAGTCTAAGATACAAACACAAATTACCCATGTAGTTTATACTCGAAAATGAGCTATAGAAACGCCAAAATCAGATGTGGATGCAGATTCACCAGATTTACCAGATTATACCCATACCATGCTAATCACGTAAACAGTCCTGCGTTTTTAGAATGTGAAATCATTTCAAAACTCTCGACCTATTTTCAAAAACAATAATGTTCAAAAGATAAGCATTCCTTGCTTCAAGCAGGGCTTCTGTAGTGTAATATCGATGTGTCCATATATACATGTATAATAGAACTGTAAGTATTCTTTTTATACAATTTTATATACAGGATTGCCCTTCAAAAACGGACGAGCAATTTTCCAATAATGCAGGGCGAATTTAATTGGTATCAGTAGATGGGCGATCTGTTTAGAAGAAAAAAGGTTATCACATTTACCAATATTGGCGAGGTATTTTGTTTGGACGCATTTTTGTGAAACATGTCTGTGAAGACATCCATCTACAGTGCTTCTTGCAGAAAATAACGCATCGTTGTGTAGCTTCAAATATTATATTCTGTCTGCAGTGCCTGAACTTTAGTCAAGCTGTATTCACACGTCAGATTGAAGACTATCATAACATTCTGGACAAATTTGAATTCCTACCTTGCGTTCATTGAATGCTCCCTAAACTGGAACCTCTTTATCAAATTATTGGAAGTATGTTATTCCGTTTTAATTGGGCCACCCTGTATATGGGCAAATCCAAGGTATTTTTCCACTGTGTGTCCCATAAGTTGCCGAGGCTTGGAGTAAAGTAACAAACATAAATCAACATCTAAATGTATTTATTTTATATTTTGTTCCGATCCAATTGTTACTGTGCGCGGCTACCGAATTCATATGTATAACAAATCTGGCAATTAGAAATGTTGTGATGAATGTTTTGACATATATGCATTTCGAATACCCTGGCCTTGAATCCTGACTGGAAAAGGGATTAATATATTGTATCTACTGTCATGTTTGGATAGCAGAAGGAAAGGTGAATTGTGTACTGTTGAAACTACATGTCAACATACGTACAGCGCGCATCATACGGCAGTCTCAAACGCACAGGCATCGTATCATCATATCAATTATATACGATAAAAAGCACTAAAAAGAGACATATTCCTAGGTATGGATGTAAATTCATGGAGTGGGGGGGGGGGCAGTATGTGAGTAACATCAAAGTATCAGTGTTATCGGTATAATATTAAATCCCCCTTTGCACTAAATATTTGAACGAACAATATCATGGGTAAACTCTCCTTTGTACCTACCCCCTCCCTTAGCTTTTCGTGTGGGACTTCGAACAATGGGTGTTGTGTGGAATACCGGGATTGGTCCGCGATAGGTCATATCTGAGGAAGGGATTCATTAAATCAAGGTTTCGATTCTCCTTTTAAATCTAGCGCAGCAGTATCAATGTTGCCATACATCCACGTAGCTTAAGGTATATAAGCTATGAACTTGACAGATATGGATTGTGTCCGTAGACAACAATAACAACAAAAACATCTCATGAACAAAAAATGTACCTCTTTATTCTTTTCACGTAGCATAGGAGTAAACAAATGACCAGGATAAACAGAAGTACAACAGCCGTCAGTACGATGTAGATGGTATCTATAAAAACAGTAAAAAGGTGTATAATGTGTTTTTAAAAATATTAAAAAAGATCCTAAGCGGTGACGGCTATTATGAAAACCATACGCCAATACGCCTGATGAATACCTTTGTAACAGGAGGTACATGCACAGACAGATTTCCCCAAATTAAATTTCATTTCATTGCCACCTCCTTTCACATAAAGAAACGTTTGCTATGATTTGTCTCATAAAAGTTGTCCACACAGTTACTCCCACACAGTGTTGACTGCAGGGGTCAGGGGCCACTGGTTTCATCGGGCAGGTAGTTCCAAGACGTGAATGGGTATAAATTCCAACAACAATATACAACCAATCGAAACAAGTTTAATACATGTACCAAAAGAAAGCTAACGATTAGTATGTTTATTAGCCGCTCACCCCCAAAGCTGCCTAACCACAATGGAACGAGAGCGGCCGAAGTGCAATTATAACTCGCTATTTGCTCTTCTCCAAAGCATAAAATAAACGACATTGTGCTAAATTACTATGTTTTTACCGACAGAGAAAGTGCCATATATATTTAAATATAATACTTTAATAAAGGTTACCCTAGTGACTCCCGGGCGCCCTTATGCTCGACAGAAACGCACTTTTTAAAAAGAAAACTTCGCCTTTTCATGCAAAAATGCATGTTTGTTTTATGCACGCAAGTCAGATTGAGCGGACGATACAGCGTTTCCATATGTGCCCCCTCCGTTCAAGGCAGAAGCTTTAAAGCGTTGAAATAGACAAGAATATCACTTACAGTTAATTGTTAATTTAGGTTCAGTTGTTGTAGCAGATCTCGTAGTGAAAGCCGTAGATTGTGTCGAGGCATCTGTTGATTCTCGGAGATGGGTTTCAGTAACTGGAGCTATAGACATGCATGAAAATAAATACAAATACTGACAACGGTTATAGAACAATTACTCCCCGGACAACCACCCCTGGACAATTAACCCCGAGAAATTATCCCTTGAACAGTTACCCCCTGGCAACTCACTTCCTAGGTCATTCACCCCCTTAGGACAATTACTCCCTCAGGGCAGTGACCCCTTAGGACAAGATACCCGAGGACGATTACCCCGAGGACAACTACCCTCCGGAAAAATACTCCTGGGGAGATTCCCCTGAATACTCACCCGTAGGACAATCACCACTTGGACAATTATCCCACTGGAAAATTATGATGCAAAGTACCGACCACCCGAATTGCTCTGGGACGCTTATCATCCAGAAATGACCTCGGACCGATAATAACTGAAAAATTGATGACTGCTTATTACCACAACTACGTGGACCTGCATGGGTAATAAATAATTACATTCATTGACTGATAACCATTCATGTAGCCATATGAATAAGCATTATTGCCATCCAACCGGCTTGCACTGTTCTAATGTATTTACATGTATATGACATATGGTATATGGTATATATTATACACTACTTTATTGTATCTTGTTGCTACCCTTACCATTATACCTACTCTCATCATTCTAATCACATGTAGAAAAAAAATAACGACCTCGATCACTGAACTATAACTGAATTCTTGTTTTTTTTTCCAACGTGCATTCATTTTTTAAAATAAAAAACAAATATATATCGCGTGTAAACAACTCCTCATCAAAAACCATTTTCTTTTTCAATAAGAAGCTTTTATTGTTAAACATAATTGGATTATTCTTTTCTTTAAAATTCCAACAACCTTCTAACACTAAATAGAACTTAGGTACTTTGAAACTTAATAACTTGGAATCATAGTTACACACAAAAATCTACCCCCTACCATTTTGCCGAGGTAAGCAAAAACATGAATATTCATGATCGCCATGGACTATTCGATTATTTCAACAGAGGGGTGCAATTTGCACCACATCAAACTCCCATACTTTAAGTCAAGTATTTCATTGTATTATGTAGTTTGGTAGGTTTATTTTAATAACTTTTTAATTATCAGATATCAATGATAGTTTAAAGATATGGAAAATGTTCTTGTATTTTATATTTAGCAAAGCAATCTCACATACAAATTCACTACCAAGTGTCGTCTAATCCGCCGATTGTCGTCTGCTATATACGTACAGCGAGCGAAAATTAGACAACCGGAGCAATATGTCAACCTCATATCCCAAATTTAACCTGTTAATAAAATAAAAACGATCATCCACATCTTTGACTACCTCCTCCACTTTAACATTTACATTTTTCGCAAATAGAAGAAGAACTCCTCTACTGTGATTTGACCCATGACAAAAGTACATTGGCCCTTCCCAATCCTTTCTCCACGTCAATTCAATATATGGTGTACTGTACGTTTCTTGCAACATTACTACAACCCCTTTCTTACTTTTAATCCAATTAAAAATAGCTAATAGTTTAGTCCTATCCCTTAAACCTCTAACATTTACCGAAATAAAATTTACACTATCCATTGATTTTCTTTTCTATCTATACACATACTTAAAAGGATAGTTGAGTTCTTTTGCAGAGGGCGCTTCACAAAATATTTTGTTGTAAGATAATGAAAAACTTAGTGTCAAATTTGAAAGAACATACAATAACCAGCTGGCCCATGTATTGTTATTTTTAATTAAATAATTAATTAACGGTCACCGTATTTTGGGGGAAAGTGGAGCTGAATTGGTATGATCGTATTGGCTAAATTTCACACGTTTTGGGGTCTAAAATTACTTTCACAGCAATTTTAGGTTCTAAAAGGGCACTAGAAATGTCATAGATAAGAATAAGAGCAATAACCATGCACTTTTAAGGCATTTGCGGTCCGAAAACAGAACTCAACTATACCTTTAAACAAAAATAGCAATAAGAATTTGTCATCAATTGTAAAGTTTCCATGAAATTATGAACATCTATTAGCCTAAAATGAAAAACAAACAGTTCAATTCATGCGCCCCAAGTTGTAACTCGTGAGTATAGGCAGAAACAGACACCCCTCACGCACATACATACCACAACACAGACAGCATACGAACACACTTACCCATAACAATGCAACATTATTCATCTAACACAATTCATCAGAACACCCTCCGACCCCGCTCATGGCTCTGAACCGAAAACCCAACCCACCCCTCCCCCACAATGCACCTCATAATACATAATTAACTTGTGTCTTCTTCTTTTCCTCTCCCGCCAAATCCTTATTTCACATTGCTATTCTATTTTATGCGTATTATTACCCCTGATACACCCTATAGTTTGTTTAAAGCAACAAGCGAGTGAATAGAGAGAAAGAGAGATGGGATCACGGCCAAAAAGGATCCTCAACCGCAATCATACCCTGGAGGTTCCCGCCCTTTCTGTTCAAATATAATTTAATCAAACCCTTTACTTCCATACATTTCAGTGTCATAAATAATAATAATACAGCAATACGGACTCCAATAAGGAGGATTCCGATTGGACACGTACACAAATGATGTGTCAAAGACCACATCACTAGTTGACGCAAGTCTTATGTCAGCAAATGGCACTTCGTGTGCAACAGGCAATTACCGCGAGGCCTAGCCATCATCTATCTAAGTTATCAACCACACACAAATACAAACAGAAATTAAAAAAAATCATCGACCGTCAGTTTTACCGATATTAAAGACTTCCTGTGTTCGTTGCGCCCACAGTACACTAACCTGTTGTTGCTGTTGTGTTGCCGACTGGTTGTTTACCGTTAGGTGAGACTGATTCCACTCGAAGATCGTACATTGTCGACGGTGTTAGTCCAGTTAGCGTTGTTACTGGGGAAGTAGAAATCATTCGCTGTTCTGCCTCAGCTGAACCAGTAGGCCTATAGAAGATCTGGTAGAAAGAACTATCCGCTACATTCGTCCAGTACAGTGTGATGGTGTTCTTCGTAACCGAGTCCACTGATACCTCCGCCTGGAAAGCTGTCAGTACATTTAATCAATATTATACTTGCTTAGTGATAATGGTATCACTTCTCTCATAATTCACCCAAATACCGTTCTCGAAAGAAATAGATCGTCCCATTCTGTAATAAATATTAAAGGCAATTTAATTACAAACCTTATGCAGTACGTCAAATCATATTCCTTTCTAGGGGCTGGATAAATCATTTGAGAGAATGATACAGCAATACTACAGCAATACTACACAGGCTCAATTGTCTATGCTAATAATTTTACTTAATTATCATGTTTAACAAAAAAGACATACCAAATAATGTATAACATTTAATTGCCCTAAAGAAAAAAAAACTAAATATATGTCTATACATTTGGTAGTTTTTACACAAAGTAATTAATCGCCTGTGACTTTGAAACCTGTTTCATGTCAAATATGTAAAGTTCTATGCTGCAATGGATTACTAAGCACCAGAAATTAAACGTTTGTCAAAATCTCCTTGTACCAAGTTAGGGGCTGGTCTAACAAGCAAGGATCAACACCATAATGTTTTGGTCTAAGTGTAAAATGATGTGAAGGTTAAAGTCTTATTCCCCAGAGAGCTCAATGATATGAAGAATCAAGTATCCCAACTCTTTTAAAACTGAAGAATGTCCAGTAATAGAGCAATCTATTGCCCCCCTTTCTTCTTTTTTAAATAAATTATACTTGTTCTTTCTTATTCTTCACTCACACATATCCCACACACAGCGCGGTGTCACCAGTCATCGCGCGATCCCCCAAGACCACCGTCGAAATCGGGGTAGAGACCTATAAACCTGGGGCCGAAAGCTAAATTGTTTTCCCTATGAACTATATATCGTGTGAGCCAACACAAAGTTTACACCTAGAAAATTGCTAATTTTTTTAATTATCATCTATGAACAGTAAATTATTATACATCTCATGAAAGAGTGTTTTATCCCAAATCATTAGGTATCATTTTTGTGTGATATGTGTTCACGCTTAGATGAACAGGTGGGATTGTTTGCGAGAGTGCAAAAATCGACTTGCACCAAAGTGATGTCCACAGCATGTATTATGTTGGAATTAGCGGAGTGAGAGAATGAAATGCATTGCATATGCATTTTGCAGAAGCAAAGTCAAACACGCACACACACACGTGCACAAATGTTCGTTGATATTTGATATTCGATATTTCAGATCACCTATACAGTTTACTTCCTGATAAGAGGTTAAAGACTCTGGACCAGGAACAGTTAAGGAGGAATTGGGGGTTTGCCAGGGAGTTTCTATCTACACTGACTCAGAAACATCCAAGCTGTGTACATGACGGCCCGCTGGTCAGAACGGCAAAAATCCTGACGCCACTGATTATAGTAGGACTGCAAGCAATGAGAGGTGCGTTGCGCTGGAACGTGTTGAGCACTGCATTGGGGAAGTTCATGCACGCCCCATCTCGGTGAACTTTACAAGCTACAGGTCTCGACAAGCACTAATGAGCAACAAAAAACTCCTAAAAGACACCGGGATGAGCATTATGGAGGATCTTATTAAAAGAAAACTAGATATGTTGAGGGCAACTTACAGATGTTAAGTTATTAAACAGGCATGGACAACAAACGGTGAATTCATCGCACTGATGAACGCATCAAATGGGATACAAAGTGACGGAAGTCACGAAACTCATCTGAAATAAAAATGACTTCAAGAACTTGCCCAATTCTAGATGAGAAGATATCTCGCGCTTTTCAAATTAAAAATTATGATATGCAATGAACTAAAACATAATTTGAATTATCACAACCTATGGTTCCCAGTATTTCTCACGTATACATTCATGTTATGTGCTTGTATTTACCTAGACTTTTGCTTTGTTTAGATTTGTTTATTTCTTTAAGATGAATCTTTTATGTGTATTTTCGCTTTTGTGTTTGTACCTCTTTCTTTTATTTTTCTACTGATTTAATATATTTTTGTTTCATCCAAATGAACGTAGTTGTTGTATGGACTATGTATCCTACTTTAGATAAAAAGATCACAATCAAAGCATTCATATTTTTCTTATAATATTATATGTTTTAATCAAAATGATGAATGGTGTATGTCAGTTAACTCCTGAAGAGCTCAGAAACAGTTTAACTATATCTTCTCACACGTTTTTGTCTGTTATTCACCTAAATTGTAAAAGTTTGAATATAAATTATTCTGAAATAGATACTCTGTTATATCCACTGCAATATAATTTTGATCTAATTGCCCTGTCTGAAACTTGGATAAGGAACAACATATCACCAGAAAATATTTGTAATGATTACAGAGCGTAAATTTCGGTCGAAATAGAAAACAAGCTGGTGGAATTGGATCAGGAATTGAAAAAAAGTAAGATTTTATGAGCCGATCTTAATGTTTTTGTAATAGTTGAACAACTGAACAAATAGGAAACATATATTGGGTTTTAAAACGCAACTAGATGTTCCTATGTTTTTTAAAAAATTTATCCAGAATTCTCGACGCCCTGGATGAACATGTATAGTCGATAATATTCAACAAACGCATATCTGAACATTCTTCTGTTAAAACCATAATTATAAATAGTTTATATTCTAGGTTTATTTCCACGGTTTCCGATTCAAATTTTCAGTATATCTACGATATTAACTTTATTTGCAAAAAAAATTCGCAAGCCATTTGTGTATCAGCCTATATGGACTCCCACAATAACATTTTTTATTTTTCATTTCGTCATATCGAACACATCTTTTCGGAATATTTTGAAAATTGTTGATATATCAATCTGATGTTTTATAATAATTTCTTATAAACACTTTTTCAAGAGGCAACCCTACATGAATCAACCTTACTACATGAAATGACACTTTTCCATGTTTTGGTACATCGCTGCCGATGGGCTGTCAGTTTCATTTAACTACATTACGAGAATAGAATATAATGTACAATTTATCCAGCAAGAATATAATAGCATTAACAAATTGTGTGTGGTATCCAATCTCTGTTAATGTGAAATGAAGTGAAAATTCGCCTTTACACTGACCTCTGCAATCCAATGCCTGACAAGCACGTAGCACGCTGTCACTGGATACAGTGAGGGTAAAGTCGGGATTTGATGCCGAATTCTTCGACGCTTCGAAGCATATATACTGCACATCTTCACAGGTAGCACCCGCATCCATGTCCCATGCGATGGTCATGGAATTAAAGACAGTATCCACACCCGCCACGAGCGATGTGTCGTAATGAGCGGTCGTGGGCGAGACGGACTGCGCCACCCTGTCTCCGCTCCCGTCTGCATTCATACTGCCGAACACAACAAAGTTCCACAAGTTGGTGCCGCTTACGCTTCCTGCGAGTTGGTCTGATTCCAAGGTGAAGTCCAGAATCAAAGTCTGTCCAGCCACACCTTCACGGACCTCCCCAGTTATAAGGTTCACTTCCGCGTTGGTGATTTCAACACCTGGATTTGAACATTAGGGTAAAAATTGTTATAAGTAGTTTTTAAGAATTAAACAAAATATTATATAAAATATGGATCTTACATTTGCAGCATATTCAATTAACTTTACATGTCTTCGAATATATTTGGAGAATAGCTGTAGACCTGTATCAGTTAAATTTACCCGAGTACTGAAATATCGAGTATATCTAAAAGTGACATGATATTTAACGTTTGTTAACATGACATTGCTATATATATATATTATTTCTGTATTATTTCAATTTCTGGCTGATCCATATATAATCTTTCCGCGTTTTATTATTATTTGTTTTAACCAAAGAGCACGGAAAAAACACAATAGGGCTTCATAAAAAAATGATCGATGAATATCCTACCTCTGCATGTCACCGGCATACAATCTTTAAGGTCCGCTGGTAAACTGTCAAGTTGGAATGCTGGGTTAGGTGTCGGACCCTGCAAAACTTGGACACACACGTGCTGGAATTCGGAGCAAGTGGTGCCGCCGACCAGGTCAAGTTGGTAAACGAGCGAAGATAGTTGAACAGGACTTCCTGCGGTTATATCCAATCCTGACTGAGCGGCGGTGAGTGTGATGTCGTTCTCTTGAAGTCGCGAGCCAGTGCCATCTGCGTTAGCACTCAGGAAGGCGAGTACGCGCCACAGGTCGCCACCGTCAACACTGCCGGCCAGGACGTTGGACTCTAAAGAGATCGTCAGGTCCAAATCGTTGGCTGTTCCTTCCAAGACTTCTGGGCTTCCAGCAGTCACCGTGGTTTGTGTTATGTCGACCCCTATTCAAGTGAAATTATAACGGAAAATAGAGCCAGGATATGATAGAAATGGAAATAAGATCTTGATTCTCAAATTCGATGATATTGTTTACGAGTGTCTCCCAGATACGGTGTAAATCTAAGAAATATTCTAGGAGAGGCAGACAAAAGTATTTTAATCCTCAGTGTTTTAACACGAGCTCAAATTCTGCTCATGTGACAGGATAAGTGTCCTGATGAGCATTAGCAATACTGATTCATATTCATATTCAAATTTATTGTCCAATGATTGGAAATTTGTTTCATTTGCATGTCAGTACAAGATTACAAATTATAAACATCAATAAGATACAGATGGGTACAGAGTAGAACATTTAACTTGAACATAGGGAACAACAAATGCGATATTTCAACATGCAGACTAAAATTCGATTCATAATACAGACTAAGTAGTTAAATTCAATTCATAGTTCGGATTAAATTCAATTAGCAATTTAGATTAAATACAATTAAAGATTCAGACCAATTCATGAGGCTTCGGTACTTGGTGTTTTTAATGGAAGTGTCTTGATGAAAAGGTCGAATATATATTAGGTTTTTATTACTCCCCTACAATGTTTGGCAAAAGTTTCAGTTTTTACGTATAATATTGTTTTAAAGCCCCACTGTACTACTTATAGCGACTTGCGCCCTCTATATAGCAAACAATTCCTAATCAGTGACCATTGGTACCCCATGGTCCCCTTTTTCTTATGTTAATTAAGAGCTGATTTGATGAGATAACCACCTGTCAGTGACCATACAGGGAGGTTTAATCCCTCCTGACCAAACTAGTGCAGATAGGCTTTAACATTAACCAGTTGCTCACCCCTACACGTCACTGGTAAACAGCTTGTCATAACAGAATCGTCTGGAGTACCAGAGAGCGCAAAATCAAGACTGGAAGATGGGTTCTTCTCAACCTGGGCACAGAGGTAGCCAAATTCCGAACACAATGGACCATTTGTGAGGTCCCAAGTGAACGCGAGTCCTGAAATGACTGCAGGGGTTCCTGCAGAGATGGCGGTTGTTCCTTGCACCGTAGTGAGAGAAACGACTTCTGGCGCCACACGAGGTCCTAGTCCGTTGGCATTTTGACTCCCAAAGACGTTGACTCCCCATAGGTTGTTACCGCTTACACTGCCCCCCGCCGCATCAGAAACAAGGTTGAAGTCGAATTGCACATTCTGGCTTGTACCCTCCTGAATATCACCCGATGTAAAAACGAGACTTGTTGAACTGATCATAACACCTGTAGGGAGCATATTAGAACACTCAAAGTACATATACAAATAAAAATCAATCACCGATATACCCGTCTCAATTAAGAGTCGGCAGCTGAAAAAGTCATCAATGTAATATGTCGTCTCTGATGTTGTCTTTGGATATGACTGGGTAGATGCATGGCATGAATTCAACATAGAAATTGCGAATCATCATTTGTTTACTTGAAATACTTTTGAAGAGTTGTTTATGCGTGTGGCGGACTTATAGTGACTATACAGAGATTAAAGTTTTCTTGCGCTAGCGGATCACCGAATTGGTAATAAATAGTACTCTATAAGAGAAAACATTGAAAATATGGAAAAAAAGAAGAGATGGATGCGAGCATAATAATGAATGTTACTCCGCTTACATTCAACATAGTAGTAATCAATATTTTCACAACGTTGGGATTCCCGAAGCTAAGGGATTAAATTGGGGAAAAAAGATGAATTACATTCCTTGCCAACGGGAATCAGGTGGACCCTGTATCAAGATCAACGAAAAACATTAAAGTCGACATTCAAGTCAAAGGAGCAAATCTTGAAAGGAAACATCATCTGGAACTTACTGCCTTGTTTGGAGAAGGACCTGATCATAAAATATGCAAATCTTGAAGGAAAGCCTGCATTTAACCTGCGTGATTTAACAAACTATTCACTTACCTGTACAAGTGACATCTTGACATCCAATGAATACAGAATCGTCAGGTGATCCGGTTAGACCGAAGTTAGGATTGGCAACTGTACTCTTCCTCAGTCCCACACATACGTAGCTGAACTCTGAGCAGGTAGGTCCATTTTGGAGATTCAACATAGCATCCAAGCCACTAATTACTGTCGGAACTCCCGGAGTTACCAGGGAATTTGCTTGAGTTGGATTTAGAAGAATGCTTTGTTCGTTGATTCGGTTGGAACCTAATTGGTCATTACTAAGGAAGATAGACAGATCCCAAAGGTTGGTTCCGGTAACACCACCTCCATTTTGGTCAGTGTTGATGGTATAGGCAAAAGAAACGGTCTGTGCGGCGCCTTCAAAAAGTGATGCAGATGCAAGACCGACTACCGTACCCGTGACTTCAACATCTTCAACAAGATAGATATAGAGAGAAGGAGAGAGAGAGAATGGGGATAATTTAAGGAGAGAGGAATTGGTCTAAAATAAACAAACAGTTTTAAGGTTTTAGAATGCTCGCCTAAATAAAAAATGAAAAGAACAAACAGATACTTTTGTCACTGACGTAAATAAAAAGGTACAAGGGCCCCATCAACTCGTGAAAAAAAAGGGGGGGAGACAAAAGAGAGAATGCGAAAGGGGTTTGAGAACAGGACTATCAAGTGAACATCATACGGGAATCTTCTCATGAAACCGAGAGCATTATATTGTATAAATCAGTTGCCTTTGTTAAATGCATGACATGTATTTATTCCACGTATTGACTTACCTCTGCACTGGAGTTGTGCGCAATCTGTAAATACTTCAATGTTTGGTGTGCCGGTGACTTGGAAATCCGAATTAGCAAGGTTTCCTTTCTGGACACGAACACACATGTAACTCGCCTGTGTGCACAGTGGACCAGTAGACAAGTCCCATTCTGCTGACACACCATTTATGATGGCCGTGTTCACTCCTGACACTATGGAAGTTCCACTCTGTACCGGAGTTAGAGGAATGGACTGCTCAAGGTACCTTGTCGAGACACCCACAGGATCTGTCGATATCCATGCAGTGATACCCCATAGGTTAGACCCACTTACACTTCCGCCATCAGGGTTGGAGAGGAGAGAAACGTCGAAGAGGATTGTGCTGGATGAAATTCCTTCTTGCAGATAGCCATTCTGTATGTCGAGTACCGTATCTGTGATCTCAACCCCTGGTAATACAAAAAAGATTATGATGTATGATTTGCAACTGTATGTTGGTGATTTGCTTTTGGGGTCATACTTCTCTGGTTGTCGTTTAGTTAAGCGCTACCTTGATTTAACATTATTTTAACAATGTAAAGCCTTTGCATATGGGTGTGTGAATATATTGATCTATGATTAAAGTATGGAGATTACACAAGCTCGATCTGCTTCGATTGTGTGATAATGTATGTATGAAAACAATTATGGAATTCTAGTATGCTGAATTATACAATGAATGAAAGGAAATTACCTCCACAAGGTGTCGGGGCACACCCAATTAGTGAATTTCCATCGGGCACGCCAGTCAGAGAGAAGAAAGGATTTGAGGTTGTGCCTCTGTCCACCTGCACACAGAGAAATTGGAACTGCGCACATGTGATGCTTGAACTCAGCATGAAGTCCGCGCTGAGTCCACCCAAGGAGGTGACCTGACCGGCAAGAACCATGGCGTTTGCGGCTGCAGTTGGGAGGCCGACAGGGGTCGTCAAGTACCGAGTGCCTGAGCCATCGTTGGAGGAACTTCCAAATGCAGATACCTGCCACAGATTACTTCCTGCCACGTTTCCCCCAACCGCTTGTGTTGTTAAAGCAACATCGAAGGAAAGAGTGGACATACTGCCTTCGATGATCTCGCCTCCGCTGATGGTTACAATTGTGCCCGTAACCTCCACACCTGTCGTAATGAATAAAGTGGTACAAAACTTAAATAATAAAGCTATCGAAGAAACTATTGAGTAAAAATTAAAGCATTCGAAGAAAAACAAAACAAAAACATAAACGGTAATAACGTTACTGCGTAATTTATCAAGCTGTTTTCTTTCAAGTGCTATTAACCAGTTTCAACTTCAGGAGTGTAGCTTAAGGATCGGTGAGACCGAATTTTCTTTTAAACAAAACTGCGGCATCTCATATAAAGAATTTCATCTAGTTTGTTTATCTAACGGAAATCAGTAGAATGGATTTACCTCTACAGTTTATTGCTTGACAAGAGGTTAAAGACTCCGGACCAGGAATCCCGCTAAGGAGGAACTGGGGGTCTGCCAAGGAGTTTCTATCTACACTGACACAGAAGAATCCAAACTGTGAACATGACGGCCCGCTGGTCAGATCGACTGGAATGCTGACGCCATTGATTATAGTAGGACTGCCAGCAATGAGAGGTGCATTGCCCTGGAACGTGTTCAACGCTGCATTGGGGAAGTTCTGGACACTCCCAGATGCGTCCGATCTAGAGCTGAGGAAAGGGGTTATCTGCCACAGGTCAGAACCACTCACGCTACCAGCCGCTGCGTCAGAGTTGAGTGTGACATCAAAGTTGACAGACTGACTCGCGCCTTCCCTAATGTCGCCAGATGTAACTGATACTTTTGTCTGGGTTATTTCCACACCTAAAATCATAACAGAAAAAAAATGAGTTATCAAACACGCGTCTCTAAATTGGTGATGTTTTATAGCTATCGATAACTGTTCTTTTCTAAGTCTTTGGTCTATCGATGTGAGGTACATAAATAATCGGATATTGTCATGCGGAGTCCAATACGTCAGTCAGAAACAACTTTACTTTTGTGTATACATAATCCAAGCTGTTCATGAGAGCTATCAACTAAACACAGTTACCAGATATAAATTAAATTCTTAGACCTGGTTCGGAAGGTATGGGACACAACTGCATGGATTACTGACTCACAGGAGAATGTGCGCATTTATAGGCTAGATTTACCTCTGCATGTTATTTGGAGACATCCGATGAGAACTGCCTGGGAAGGAATTCCTGATAGTTGAAAATCAATTGAAGGCGAGGCCCCTTTTTGAATTTCTACACAGACATAATTGAAATCAGAACACGTTGGTCCGTCCCTGAGATCGATGTCGAATGCAAGGTTAGATATGCCAGCTGGGTCGCCAGCAGTTATTCCTGTAAATCTATGAACACTCGAGAGTACAGGAGAGGTAAAGGTGTCAAAACGTTTCCCGCGGAGCCGTCGGAGTTGCTGTTGAGGAAGGAACGCACGTCAATGAGACCAGAGCCGCTCACGCTACCAGCTGCCGCAATAGACAATAGAGTGATGTCTAAAATCACCGACTGAAGCCTTCCTTCCAAGACATCCCCTGGAGTTACAGCTACTGATGTACTTGAAATCTCCACTCCTACAACCGACGAAATTAAAAAGGAGATTACAAAAGTATCAAACATTGAAAAGATTATATTGTACTCCGATACATGCTCCGGCAATATTTGTCATGCGCATTAGGTATTCTGCCATATGTATAGGGTTTGAGTATGAGTTACAAGTGGTTTCTAGGTTAGGTTTAAGGGTAGGGTTTTTGTCAGGTCCAGTGTCGGTTCCTGATTAAAGTTATAAATTTGGTTAGCATATGATACTTATCGCCAAAGCATGCAATATGCAACTGGAAATATCATTGGTGTATTGTACGAAAGTTTCGTAGTCAACACAAAGTGATTTATTATGTAGCCTATAGAAAAATTGCAGAGAAAAAATTGTTTGTTAATGGTATGTAAACATTAGAAAAAACATTTTATTCTTATATAACTGCACTCCGAATACCACATGTAAGGTAATACAATGATAGTAAATTAAGAAATAAATAAAGGATCAATCATTTAATGAAAACAAACTACCGCATCTTTTTCTCAAAATAGTTAGATATTTTTGATAAAAACCTATTTCTTTCCAAGAGTCGTTTCAAGTCAAAGAAAATCAAATAATGGTTGGCCGCCATCCTTATCTTGCATTTAAAAAAACATAAATGCAAAACTGTTACCATAGGCCCACCTCCCTAGTTCACTCTTCTTTTAGTTCAATATTTTCAGTTAACAATTTAAACTGCATGAAAAGTATTTGAAACATGGTACTTATTTTCTGTTCTGGTATTGAACAATATAATTTACGTTTGTTAGTACCATTTATATTTCGGTAAACATTATAAAATATAAACATGTGAAATTTGAAACAATAACCTGAAACTGAAATTATTCTTGCTCATACCTCTGCATAATATCGGCGTGCATGCTATCAAAACACTGGCAGAGGGTACTCCTATCAACTCAAAGTCTGTATTTGTGCCCTTGGCAACTTCTACGCAAAAATGACTAATCTCTGAACAGGTTGGACCGTCCATCAAGTTCCAGGAAGCCGTTACACTTTCGAGCCTTGCAGAAGTTCCAGCTCTGAGGGTAGTTCCAGATTGGGCTGTACTTAGTATAGTCGTGGTCTCTTCCAGGCGGGTACCTAAACCGTTTGCGATTACACTGCCAAAAGTTGTTATCCGCCATAGGTTAGCCCCTTCAGCGGTTCCACCGGTGCTCTCCGATGTCAGATCAACATTGAAGACTATATCCTGGCTCTTTCCCTCCAGTAAAGCACCGGATAACACGCTGACAAGTGTTTGTGTTATCTCGACACCTATCGAAAACGTAACAAAAGTTATAAATATGGTCAGTGGAGATGATTGTGTTGGTAAATTAACTTGCTGTAGTTTTGAATATCAACTGCACGCAGACAAATACGGTAGGGATTGGTCAAATCTAGACAAATTAATAAAATGGTTGGTAACCGTAATCAGTATACCGATTATAATCATATCCTAGTTCCTGTTCATTTCCGTCTCTTTGAAAATACGTACCAACGAATGCAACATTTTGGTACTTTATTTCTCACCTCTGCATGTTACTGCCTGGCAGGCGACGAGATTAGAACCACCGGAAAGACCGAAGTTAGGGATAGCTAGGCTACCCTTTGACACTTCTATGCAGATGAATGGATAGTCATCACATGTCGCAAAGCCACTGCCAAGGTTCACTTCAAAAGAAAGATCGGAAATGTTACTCGTTGTACCTGCGTCTATTCCTACTGTCCCTTGTATGCCGCTTGTAGGCACACCGGTCTCTTGAAATCTGCTGCCAGTCCCCAACAAGTTGTCGCTACCGAAGGCGGCGATGCTCCATAAATTGGAACCGCTGACGCTCCCAGCATTAGACTCTGAGTCCAACTGCACATTGAAAGAGACTGTCTGTCCAGATTCTCCTGCTTGAAGGTCTCCAGATGAAATCTGCAGAGTCGTATCTGTTATTTCCACACCTGTAAAGAAATAAGAATATACATTTTTAAAGACAAAACATGTATGTACAAATAAAATGTCAGGTAGACAGCTATTAACTTTCATAGAGATAAATTAAGCTGCTTCTGCTTTTCCCTCCATGGGTCAAACGTTCATTATCCGGAAATGTTTGTTTGTATTAAGGCTCATTTAGATATGACGCTGGAAAGTGAATTACAGGAGAATGAAAGAAACGACGATTTTTGTTGTTGTTGTTGGGGGGGGGGTGTAGATATGACATCTCATTCGGAGGACAGGGAATATATTCAACTCAGGATTTTACTTTTCAATTAATTAAAGGAAAGAACAATAACAAGTGCACCTTAAAATTCACTTCCAATCTTACCTCTACAATTTATGGAGACACAACCTTGGAAGGAGACTGGGTCATCCCTAGCTGTGAGTTGAAAAAAGGGTGATGAACCGGTATTTCTGCCAATGACAGCACAAAAGAATTCCATATCAGAACAGACTACACCTCCAGCCACTGTCACTTGGAGAGCATTCAGACCAGAGATGGTGGTTGACGCCGGAGGTTGCCAAAGAGTGATTTCCTGCGCAGTAGACAGTAGAACACGTCGATTAGAAGTTGTGGTACCAGCGTTGGGGTCAGACGTAAAGAAGGCATCAACAGTCCATAGCTGCGATGTACCAGCCCCACCCACAGAATACGTTGCTAAGGAGGATGGTGCAAAAGTCAAATCGAAGATCACCGCAGGAGTAAACGACCCTTCATAAACTCCATTGACAACAGATACAGTCGTTGAATCCACGATAACAATTCCTGTAAGAATAAAGAAAATAAATTGCGGACAGATAAAAAAGAAATTCACTTCATGTTCATATACTAGACATACATTGTCCATGTCTAATTTGTATAGACAGCGCATAGGAAGGGAGATATAGGCTGCGAAACTATTGTTCAATTTTGATCTACGTTAGACAGTTTTTAAATTAGAATGGTTTCCAATTATCACATGACAATACTTCATCCATTGATTGTTTCAATCTATTTTATTTCGGTAATTCATAAATGAATATGAATATTGGGTAGAGATCAAACATAGAATAATTGCATTTTTTGCGAATTGTGTCATTTTCCCCAAGTTTTTTGGGGCCTCTTCCTTCTCTAAGGGATGACAATATGCTTGTGTGTGATCAGAATATTTTAGAATAACATTACAATTTTAATATAACTGTCAGTGCAATCGCAAGAATACATGTTTACTTCGTCCACACAGGTCCCACCATTCATGCAGGGACCACTTCGAAATTCATCGGTGTCTGAAGGTAGATGGGGGAGAAATATTATTGGGAGAGATCAAGTTTTATATATTTTTTTAAATGACGTTAGTTGACGTTTCATATTTGAACAAAAATTATTTAAAAAATAAGGTTTAGGAACACACAGATCGTGCGTGCTCGAGAGAAAATTTATATAATCATGAATGCCCACAAAGATGAAATAGTCTGTAGTGAATGGGAAATGTGTAGATATGTGAGGCGGCAACCACAGAAGACATGAAAAGCCATAATATTGGTCATACCTAGCAACAATGATAATGTATGCTTTTCTCATCCTGGCTATCAAAATACAATTATTCGTAACATGTGGATGAAATAATTTGTAAAGAATATTTGTACATTACGAAAATGTTCTATTCAAGAAATGGTTTATATTAAATCCACACAAGCGTGTCCTTTTGTCTAATAGACGGGCTTTCTTTAAAATTTAATTTAGTACAGGCAGAGATTTAAACCATGGTTGAGACCGTGGGTAAAATTTAAACCTTTTTCAGTTTTAAATTTTATTCTTGTTGCACAATCTCCCCGATTTGTAATAATATGATGCAAAGATGCTTACCATCCTGGCATTTTATACCGTCGTAGCCTGGTGCACAGATGCACCTATAGTCTCGGATAAGGTCAATACATGTAGCGCCATTCATACAAGGAATTGAGTAGCAGTCATCACGGTCTGGGGACACATTAAACGAATGGTAGATATCAAATATTTCATTTTTTTTTAAACAAAAGGATAATTATGTATATCAGCAAAATTAGTTGTTTCAACCCAACACACCTAATAGCTTTGATTTCCCAAACAAGGGATTCTCCTCTCAAAATTTGGTGCCCAGAGATTTCTTGTTTATGACGAAACGGTGGAGTTTTTACCTAAATGTAAATGCGCCTTTTGGTCAAACTGCAGATCAGCATACACCACCAGTACAATTCATACAATTCAGTTTAATCTCAGGGTTTGATTGATGGTCATTGGCAAAGAAGTGTTCGGTATTAAGAGCATGTTTTTAAATACAAAATTTGGATATTTCCATTATTTTGACGACAACTGCTAAATGCCGCAGATTCTCCGCTTAATAGTTAGTGAAATTTATTCGTGGGTTTACAAGTTGTATGCCACTAACTTTTCAAGTCATTTCATTGAAACGCATTTTCTGTAGTATAATAGGGCGTCCAAAGTTCGCAGACATCAAACAAATAATTAGAAATGTGATATTCGTTCCATGGTTTTTCATATTCTACACAATTTTGTTGTAATAAACAGCATAGTTCTAGACTAAAAATTTTATGTCGGGCCGGTGTGCACTATAACTGAAGGAAATTTATTAAAAAAACGAGTCCTTAATTCGAGCATGACTTTTGGAAGTGATTTTTCCACACAAAAAACGATCCATCAAAGGTAAGGTTATTGCATAAATAGCAAGACAAAATATCATCCAATCAGTTGGTATCAATATTTTACTTTTACTTGATGACTTATTCTCCCAACATGAAGATTTCCAGTCCCTTGTCGGTATACTTCATATTTTTTTCGGAACGCACGTAAGAGACTGCAAAATTTTCCAATCTTTGTCAATATTGTCAAAATTTTACGCCCAATTCCAAAGAAAATTCCGTCATTAGGTATTAAATTCCATTCCCTCTTTCCATTGGTGATATCAGATTGTCGAAATCTTACCGACTTTTTGAGATATTGATAAAGCCCCGAATTAAGGTCACGCGCGACTTCCATTCGAAGAAATAGCGTAAGTTAGTTTCCGTTAATAAGTTAGCGCATCATTACTATTCTTTATATCACTTTTGTATAAAGTTATTTGTATGGGTTTTAGTATGCCTTTACTAGGTGCTAGGTACTAGGACTTTTGTATCATGATAATTATAAATGTTTGATCTTATGTTTGATCTCATTTCTATTATTATATATGCATGATTTATTGAAGAAAAAAAGATTTACAATTCGTGAGTTCATTATCAAGTCTGGTTGACAATGGTGCGCTTAGAAATATCGGTATTGAAGGGGCTGTAGCATGACGAGACTATATGTTTTTGCTGTGACCCTCGGGGCTAATCGGGTATAATACGATGACCTGACCGTAGTATTCACGTGCGTACAACATACGCGAATCCGAAGCGTGAGGAGAACTTCGGTTTGTTTCGCGCCCTTTCGCGATTTTTTTACGCGCGCTAACTCAGTTAATCACTGATCTCTACCTCAATGCAGTTTATAAAGGTGTGTGTGTGTGTGTGTGAGGGGGGGGGGGGGGTGATGAACTTACCTGCACTGATCTCGAGAGTAAAACCTGTACTAATGATGTTCTTATCTGTGAGGATCCAAATCCAGTAGTTTGAACCAGCATCTTCAAACGTTATGGTAGGCTGTTGTGTCAATATGCTGGAATCGTAGTACATAAAGCCAGAGGAATAGTTATAAGCGCTTCCCGCCTCCAGCTTGAAGCCATCCTTGAGTGGTTCAATGTCATGCGAAACAAAAGTAAAGTTGACCACGGTAGCACCCTGAAACCTGAAGTTAGCTTGACACCGGAATCGTTGTGGTAGGACAACCGTGGTAACGTTCGCCACATAATCGTAGACGTGGCCAAACGGGCACAACTCTGGAAGTTTGGGAGGAACAAAAATGACAAGTCACACTACGGTCTATCACGCGGTGTAGATAATAAAACAAACTCTATTTCCATGAATAGCTCTGTTTGCGTACAATGAGGTGACCAGGAGGGATTAGACTACCCAGAGTGGTCACTGGCAGGTGGTTATCTCGTCAAAACAGCTCTCAATAAAAAAAATATAAGAAAAAGGGGATCATGTGGGACCAGCGGTCACCGATTAAGCATTGTTTGCTATTAGTGGGCGCAAGTAGCTATAAGTAGTGCAGTGGGAATTTGAAACAAAACTGTTCCTTTCCTACTTTATTGTCAATTTGAATTTTTATAGTGTTGAGAATGATCTTTAAGAGCAACTTGTTTACATGGCTCATAAGGCTAATTTTCCGGAAATATTCACATACATTTGCCTTAGGCTTCTTTGGAATTGGCACAAATGTTCAATCCCAAATTCTTTTAAGGCCACAAGTTCTTCCCGTGTTATCTCATCTGGGCCTTCCGATTAGAAGCTCCCAGTGAATGCAGAGCTTGATTAACTTCTGATTCAAGTATACTTGGACCCTCGTTGTCAGTGATTGGATGTTCTGGACTTCTGTCATCATCAAATAGGTCTTGGATATATTCTTCCCATCTGTGTTTTACATCTCCATTTTTAAAGAAGGAAGGTGTTCCATCTTTGTTCTTGATATATCCGCTTGCTGCCTTGTTTTTCCTCTTTATTTAACGCTTGATTTCTCAGTGTATTTCATTTGCATGATTTGTCTTGGAGAAATGCTCAATTCTAACACATTTTTGAGTTAGCCATTCTTCTTTTTACACTTTTACATTCATTACCAATTTCCATGTTGATGTCTCTGCACGAATTGGAGTTTCTGACTTGCTTTTGCCTCTCCTGCATCGTGTTCAGAATCTTGTCTTTCATCCATGGCCGTTTTGCTGGTTTATTTTTAGTTGGTAGTGTCTTATTTCCATGCTGAATACGTTTGTCAAGCATTTCCGTTCCACTTCTAGTTTCTCAATGTCATTTACTTCATTTTTTGTTTGTTCTATTTCTTCTGCGTCTAGACAATTATACATATTTTAAACTTCCATAAGGTATTCTTCTGCTATGTCTGTTTTATTTAGAGCTGTGACATCTGGAAGAGGGTTTCTTTTTGTTCTGGTGAGTGTATTCTTTAGCTTTATTTCGACTTCTGCGATCACCGAGTTGTGATCAGAATTTATGTAAGTCCATGGGCATGTCTTTACCTGCTTGATACAATTATTGCACACATACTTTATTTAAGTCGATCTGATTTCTCTTCACATCTCCTGAGCTTTGGGTGTGGGGGATATGAAGGTGTAATCATCTCTCTTCACGCATCCATTATCAGTCCACCTAATTTTTGCAATACCTATAATATCTAGTTTTATCATATTAGCCTCCTGAATGAGGTCTAATTTACCAGCCTTATACAACGTCGTAACATTCCGTGTCGCAATGCGCTGTCGCTTTCCTCTTGTTTTCAGGGACAGAGCATCACAGCCTAATCTTCCCTAAGGCTTTGAACTAGGTTGGACATTATAATGTACCTTATTTGCAAAAGGCATCAACTCTTCCCGAAGGCTATTTACAGCAGGACTAACTGTTCGGGGACCATGCAGTCAAGCTTGCATCTCCTTTTCCTTTCTGTGTGTACTTATTCATGATGTTGCAGACAATGGTAATATACATGGTGATATACCAAACTCTTCCATGGTAGCTGGCCGTTGGCTCCATGTGAGCTCATCCGCCCTTAAGTTCTATATGTTATAGATCTGTAGGATGGCTACACACCCTATGTCATTCCGGTGATGGTTTGGTTGAGCTGTCACGAGCATAAAGAGAATGGCATGATGACACATAGCAAGCACCTTAAACTACGAACTAGCCCTACCGGGAAAAAAGAAAGAAAACAAGTTCCTGATCTTGCTGCACCGTTCTCCAGCAATTTAAGGTACAAAACCAGCTAGAACATCATTCACAGGTGCTCTAGTAAGACAGGTTATACCCTACTTACTAGTTACAGCTAGCCCATGTATCATCCAACCTGATCTCCCATAAATCCCAAGGCATCTACGACTATCCATCACCCTACACGTCGCTGGCTGTACTGTCTACGGTATTACAGTAGCAATTGTAAAGGCCCGGTCACACAGGGAGGACGCATGGGGAACGCACGGCCAGCGCATTGGAAATTTGCAATTTGGGCCAGTGCGTTGTCGTTCGCTAGGCGTGCGTCATCATTCGTTACTCGTTCGTCGAGCGCGCTGGACCAACGCTGGACCAGCGCTATGCATGCGTCGACATTCGCTGTGTGCGTCGGGATTTTTTGAGCATGCTCAAAAACGTGCGCCGAGCTCGACGCATGAATATACACGCCAAAGGCACGCCAGACATGCGCCAGAGCGCGCTAGACCAGCGCCAGACATGCGTGGAGCGTGCTAGACCAGCGCCAGACATGCGCGGAGCACACGCCCTGTATACGCACAGCGCGCTAGCTACACGCTGTGCATTTTGTGTCAGCTCGGTAGCTTTTCCAAAATTATGACAAAAGTTAGGCACACGGCCTTTTCCGATTTCCAATGCGCTGGCCGTGCGTCGTAGAACGCGGTGCATGCGTGGACCATTCGTCCAGCGCGCTAGCAACACGCTGTGCATTCGTGGAAGTTGTTATCATGTGCGCTCTGTGTGCGCCCTGTGTGCGCCCTGTGTGCGCCCTGTGTGCGCCCTGTATGCGTCCAGCGCGCTAGCAACACGCTATACATTTGGTGTCAGCTAGCTGTATCTTCGACAAAAGTTGGGCGCACGACAACGCACTGGCCAAAATTGCAAATTTTCCATGCGCTGGCCGTGCGTTCCCCATGCGTCCTCCCTGTGTGACCGGGCCTTGAGACAAGAATTATTCAAAATTGGCCAGACCAAGTAATGTATAGATGGTGTTATTCACACTATGAACATGACTGACAAAGAAAGCGGACGAAATATACAGTTCCTCAGGTAGACAAAGGAACATCCCTTCACTGCTATTATGTAGAAATGTGTAGAACAGGTGTCACATGCATATTCACCTTTTTACATAATAGCAGTGAAGGGATGTTCCTTTGTCTACCTGAGGAACTGTATATTTTGTCCGCTTTCTTTGTCCGACATATTCATAGTGTCATTTACCTAAAAATGCCTTATTCAAAGCATCCGAGGGTTCGTCATCTGGAGCGCATCCGTTTTCTTTGTTTTTCCCTAAAGAAATAAGTCAATAAAAGGGGGGGGGGGGGTGTGGGCCTTTTGAAGCTCAAAGTGCAAAAATAAAATACCAAGCTTTTGATCGCGTTTGTCTATGTTTCTTTCTTGGAGCAGTGTCCCCGTGTTCCAACGTAGGCCACGAGGCCACCCCACCCTTAGTTTTGTAAAAGGTTTTCATGGGCTAGACATTTCACATAACATGAATATTATTTGTTGTTCTTCTTCGAGAAATAGGTATCATCACGGAATCACTTCCACGGCACGTATGGCTAAGGATGATACAGCTCGATTTTTTTTAGGACACCTATTTTGTTGACTATTTAGTCAGTGCTCGTATTTTGTTACATCCCTACACGAAAGTTTTCAACCATTTTGAATATCAAACAATTTCTTACATTTAACAAAGAAATGTAGAACTTTATAATGTATCGGGTGTCCAATGTTTTCAGTTACTTTTGCATCTCCGATAAATTCATTAAAAAAAGAAATTCCCGAATATGTAACAATGACAAAAGCAATGAGTTATTCTTGGGCAAAGTGATGAAGATTAAAACAAATAGCTCGGACAGATTTTTTAACATAAATGAAACGGAGTCAAAAGTTAGACGTATTTCGGTATTCATGGTCATTCCAAGATCATTAATTTGGGGGATAAGGCGTTTTAATTCTGAAGTTGTTTTGATAAGGCAAAGTCTTTTTAAAATTGAATAATTTTTCAACCGCTATCAAGTATCATAGTTAAAGCAGCGGGAAATTTTCGCATATCGACTTCCAATAACATGAGCTGTGTCGATGAGAGCAGTCATTCTATTTGTCAACACAGCTTATTGTATGGGAATTTGTCATGCGCAAATGTATCGTTACTTCAAGCATGCTTACGGTTGCTAGAGTAGTACATTTTGATGACATTGCCTCTCAACAATAGCAGCATATTCAAAACACCGTTAATACCAACATTTATTGATCTTAGTGTCATTTTACTGACAAAAGAATATTATAGCTAACAAAATTCTAAAGCAATGGCATTGTGTCGATAATGTCGAGAGTTTGAGCTGTTGGCCCTTATACCAGCGAAATCCACACATATTTGCATAAATGTGCATAATGTGGAATTGCTTTGATTGGTTTTGTTCGGTAGGCCCTAGTGACATGTAAATTCATACCGATTTACTTCAGTCTACGTAATCAAATATAAAGGCAATTTTATTTTGTGAGTTTTCAAGACAATCACTTTTGAAGATTTAAAGTTTAAATACCACCGAAATGATTAACAATCTGCATACTTTTTGACAATTTGAATCAATTATCATAATTTACCAGGAAGAAGTGATTTAAATTAGTAGGTTCTGTGGAGAAAAAAAAAACCGAAGCTCTGGGCTTGATAAGTAGCTGTAGAAAGTTTGGTGATTTATTTCTCAGTGTCCCCCAAACTAAGGAACTTGACTATCTGGACTACATGTAGGTCGACACATATATTTGACCATTTGATCCGTATTATACTAATACAGTTATCCCGTTGACCAATTAAATCTCTTTTTACCGTACGCTTAATACGCAGCCAACCTGAGTTAAAGGGATAGTTGAGTTCTGTTGCAGAGGGCGCTACACAAAATATTTTGTTGTGAGATAATGAAAAACCGAGTGTCAAATTTGAAAGAACATACAATTTAAATGACAACATCATCTTTGTTTAATCAAAATCGGTTCAGAGACGGCTTAAGTATCCATATATATAACCATTTCTAATATTTGTGTACCACCACAAGTATTAGATAATTTGAAAAAGCCATTGAACAAATGAAATAGGGCTTTATACGTTCTATTCCAGCCAATGCTGATGTAGGCTTTGTGTTGGCTTTTTGGTGTTAGTTATAATACACACAACCAGCCGGTCAATGTATTGTTATTATTAATTAATTAATTAATTAACGGTCACCATATTTTTTATTAAATTAGAGCTGAATTGGTATGATCGTATTGGCTACATTTCACACATGTTGGGGTCTAAAATTACCTTTTATATAGCAATTTTAAGTACTAAAAGGGCACTAGAAATGTCCTAAATAAAATAAGTGCAATAACCATGCACTTTGAAGACATTTGCGGTCTGAAACAAGAACTCAACTATCCCTTTAAACCCGGATTTGAAACAAAATGTATCTCAAATGGACAAAGTGACCTTGGTTTAACCGCTTTTAATGTCAAACTCGACTTGCGCTCGAGCATTTACATATTGGTGCTCCAACCTTTGTAATAACTACACTTCTCTGAAAGCAGAAAGATAAGGGGATCAAAGTAGTGATAGTTCGAATAAATCAGACAAATATTAAGAGAGTAATAAATAATTGAAATGTGAGATCTCTAAATCTATGCGAATCTCTCCTCCCCCCCCCCCCCAACTGAGCGAATTATCGGCCGGCTATTTCGCTGCTAAATATTTTCTCAAGAATTGGGCCACCACCCCTGCCGCCGGCTGGATCCGCCCCTGTCTGATTATATGAATTTCTATTTTCTTTCAGATTTTTTTTTTAATGGGGAAGCGCGTTCATCCTGGTATTAGGTTGGATTTAATAATTTGTTTATACCAACTTGAGGTAACGGTAGACTTCTCGTTTTAAAGTTGTATTTTCCTGTACAAAAAAGCATCGTTCAGATATGACGGAGTAAACGCTCCAAATTTCTGTTTATTATAATACGCGCATGACCTTGAACATTGCCCGCAGATGCCATTCATTTACTCGGTTTTCTGCGTCATATCTTGACAAGCATACATAATATCTATAATTATAATTATAATTATAGGCAAAAGGGGCAACTCACGTGCATATAAATATGGTACTTCGCAGTTTACTCCTTCGAATTCTCCAACACACTCGCACGTGTATGAATCTGCGTACTGATCGCTACAGACAGCTCCGTTCATACAGGGTCCGGAATTGCATTCTAAAACAGAACAAACAAACAAACAAACAAATATTAGTTACTTTATATTGTGCACGTGTCAATCCCCGGGAATGCTCAAGCCGTCCACAAAGCTTTAGCCCAGCTGCCCTAAGGCGCTAAAAGCATTCGAGGAATAAATTCCTACTAGGTACCCATTAACTACACCTTGGTGGAGAGTGGTAAATGTAGATTCATAGGCGCCGGAAGTGGGGTGGCAGGGGGGCACTTGCCCCCCCCCCCACCCCCAACCAAAAAATGGGGGGGGGGGGGGCAAAACGCATTTTTGCCCCCACAAAACGCCCCCCTCCCCTCCCCAAAAAAAGAAGAAAACCAGTAAAGGAGTACATTAGGTTTGCATTGTTAACCCTAAAGAAAATGACAATAATAAAAAACCTGAATTAATTCACATATAAAATTCCATTCAAAGAAAAGGAAAGTTAACAATCAGGTAGAGCGTAAATTGGCGTGGGGTCAAGGGGCTTAGTCCCCGAAAGCTCAGGGTTTTTAGGCATTAAATTACGGTCAGATAAGCATATGTAGATACCTCATTTGTTACACTGGCAGGTCACTAAATGGCGGGGAGTCCAGGGGGCAGAGCCCCCGGAAGCTCAGGGGTTTTAGGTATTTAATTAAAGTTAGATGAGCACCCAGGGGAACTCTTTAGGGCCATTGATGTAGTCCAGGGGCAGAGCCCCTTGAAGCTTAGAGGTTTTAGATATTTAACTACGGTCAGATGAGCATCCAGGGGCCCGCCGTACGGCCCTTGGTGGGGTCCGGGGGCGGAACCTCCCCCCCCCCGTAAGCTCTGGGATTTTAGGCATTGAATTACGGTCAGATGAGCATATTTTGATACCTCATTATTTTGCGACATTGTCAGGTCACTTATTTTTTTTCTCTTTTTCTTTCTTTTCTCTGTAACATACTTTTTCAAAAAATGAGAGGGGGGGGGGTAAAGCCCCTGACCCCAGCCATTCTGGAGGCCCTGACATGAAGGCTTTTAAATAAGCATATATTTCGCCTGACGTTAAATTTGGGAATTTCTAATTTTCCAACAAACGCATTCAAAAGGTATGGCTTACACAAAAATTGAGGTAAAATACCGGAAGATCATGTCATTTCAGCAACATTTGTTAATCACTGGTATCGAATAAGAAATGAGCCCCCCCCCCCCCCCTCCCCATCAGTACGCCAGCGTTCAGGGGCTCATGTCTTCTCACCCCTATAACAAAAAACACACACGCTTTTCCATCCTCTCACAATATTTCCACGATATGCGCGTATCGCTAATATAAAATCTTCCATTGATAAATATAGATGGCATGCGGAATGTTTAGTTAATTCCTGTTAATACTCCACTTTGAAAAACGTTCTGCGGGGCCTGCATGTAACGTGTAAGAGTGGTGGTGACACAGATTTTTCTTCTGCCCCCCCCCCCACCCCCCGTTCCAAACGTTTTTGCTCATAACGCCACTGCCCCTGGAAGATGAACCAGGCGCGGATTAGTGAGCACTAATTTTTTTTTCGGACCTCGAAAATTTGAAAAATCGCACCCCCCCCCCTTAGGCGCCAGGGGGGGGGGGGGGGGGGGCATCTCAAAAAAGGTAACATTTACGTGTTTTTACACCTTTTTCCCAGGGGGTGGCCCGGGCCCTCCGGGCCCCCCTGGATCCGCCACTGAGGTGAGCCTCCTGGAATTTTTGCCCCCCCTCCAATCCCAAACTGCTTCCGGCGCGCCTGCGTAGATTAATATCTTTCCAAAGGACACTAATGCCGTAGCGGGACTTGAACCGTTAACCATGTAATCCACAGTTCGGTGGCGCTATCTACTAGACCACGACACTTCTACAATAGAATTATTACATGCTTTCTCTTATTTCTTCATGCATCCAATCATTTTGCTTGTAGATTTTTCTGGGATTGAACATACATGAACTAAAAGCAAAAGGATATAACCCAAGCAAAATATGAACAAAAGAACATAAAACCTAATCATGTACTAACTGTTTTAATAGTTTAAGGAGAGTAAACGCAATTTTCTTCTTAATTTAGACTATGAATCATAACTAAAAATACCTTCCGTGATTATTCTACAAGCCCTTTACCACGCATACCATTGTCTTTAACAAATTCGGTTATAATGTTGTTCGATTGCTTAAGGCCGCGAGGCATATTAGGGACTTTTCGCACGGCGACGCAAGTTTTGTTTATTTGTTTGTTTTATTAATTCACCATGTAAAATAATTGTTTACAGATAATTAAATTCAGTGGGTTACAATATATAATAATACATAGTAGGAACAATGCATAAACAAAAAATATGCATAAACAAAAAAAGTGCTGACCTCGGGGTATTTAAATGAGCTGTGACCATCTGATCTCTTTCCATTTTCTCTTGCATTAAAGAATGGAACAGTTTGCCTGATGATATACAAAAATAGTACAGCTCTTTCTAGGTTTAGAAGGTTATCTAAAACGTACCTACTTGAAAGACTGAAATAATTTTTCTTTGCATTTTTTAAATTTCTCAAATGCTTTTTGACCACTAAGGACCTACTCATCAGTGTGTTTGATGTGTGTGTGTGTGTGTGTGTGTGTGTGTGTGTGTGCGTGCACCCATGGTGGAAAACGCGACCACATATAAGTATAGGACCTTCATGGCGAGGACAGACAGCGAAGTGCGGACGTCCTCGTTTTTCCGAGGACGTCCTCGATCCCAAAATTCAACGAGAGTACCCAGGATCATTTTGTTATCACTTGTATAATCATAATACACTGAAAAGAGAAAAGTCATCAATTGAGTGGTTTCGGTCCTACGGAGTGTGTTACTTATACACAATCTACAAGGACTTCAAGTTTCGCCGAAAAAATGTGTGTGTGAACTTTGGGCCCTAGTCCCAAGTTGTGCACTGGCCTGCATATCACATTAAACACAAGTCCCAGCATGCATCGCGCCATGAGTGTGGATCAATGCGCGCTTCATCTCTTGCAGCGCATGCAGTGCATTAGTGCTAGCGCCAGTGCGCCCACCGCCCGTCCAGGCGCCGAGTGCAGTGCGTGTCGGCCCGGCCGTCGTCTGCTTGAAATTTGTGACTAGCACTCCTGGGCTTGTCATGGCGACGAGGAGGTTGGAAGGCAATCAGAGCAATGTAAGTACCATGTAATAACGTCATTTACATAGATCATCTTACGTGGTCAAGCTTGTTACCCTAAACTTTGTATTGCCGATCGAGTACGACTCCGGCCAAGTTGAACTTATCAGCTCCCTTTTTAGTAGTCCCAAACACTCTAATTGATGTCATGGAGTCTAAATTAAATCTAAAAAGTACATGAAGGGAAGTTATAAGACCATAAACTTTTTTTTTTTCGGGTAATTAAATGGTTTGAAGAGAATAGCAAATAGCCTCATTAATTAAGGACATGTTTTGTTTTGTAGCATTTTGATTAACTGCATCATTTTTCATCAAGAGCCCATATTTGTTGCTTAACATTTCTCGATATAGATTCTAGACCTACCAGTAATTCTCGTCATTTGTAATGAATATCTCTAAGACAGTGACATCAATTTCCATCGGAAGTGTCTACTTTGCAGTTCACATGCACCCAAGCTTGGTTTTTTCCTTTGAATATCAGATAAAGGTATCCCAAAGGGTCTTTCTTTTGTCTCAAAGAACCTACTTATATCAGATTTGTTACATGAGCATAACGATAAACTCAATTTCTTTTTCTTGATAGTGTTTAAGGTAAATTATTTATTTCTTTTTATTTATAATTGTAGTTTTCTGTGGAGCAAAGAGTGTTGGCACTCTGGCCACCGAATGGATTATTTTACGGTGGCGTGGTTGTTGACATTAGGAATGGTAAGTTCATGATTAAGGTTGTTTTTCTGAGAAGCTAGCAATTAATGTCAACTATCAACAGTTAACGGTAGTTTATTAGCACTTTAAAAGAGAATACCCCTTGATTATATATCAGTTAGAGCAAAAGTGTGTAATTATGATTTCAAGAGTGATTTTTAATCTATATATTGTTTTATCAAAAGAGTTTTTTCTCCCTCCCCCGTTATTTTTGTATCATTTATATTTTAAGCTGATAAATGTTAAACATTGCACAACATTTAAATTGAGGAGGATGTGTAATAAGTACTGCTACCTTTTTCAAATATTTATTTCCATTGATTTAATCAACAGGCTAAGAAGCTTCAAAGGCAGATAGAGGCACATATTCCACCGTTGTTAATCTCTAGCGGGATTATTATTAATATTTCTATAAATAAGCAGAATAATGAAATGGCTTTTCAGGATTGATGTGCTGAGAAAGAAACCAATGGATTTCTTCATAAGAAGATTGCTATATTTGTAAAGGATATCAATTTAGTCTTAATTGATACAAATGTACACTTTGTCATTTCAGGAAAATGCAAAATCCAGTATGAGGATAATGATGTTAGGTGGCTCCCTGAGCATCAGGTAAGTAATCGTTTATTTTTCTCCTTGACATGGGCGGGTAGGATTCATATATATATGGCAGTTCAATCATTCATTCAAGTTTTTCCATAAACATAAAAAACAAGGCTTTTGAAGTCGTGTTTAATCATAAGGTACATTAAATAATGTTGCTCAGATATGTCTTGGTTCAGTAGCCCTGGAAACTGTTTTTGTTTGAGAGGGGATTCAGAACCAATAAAGACCCATCCCTCTGTCATAAGACTTAGCACATGTATGTACAATATGTACATGTTTATGAAGATTATCGGTTAAATTTGAGGTCAAAGGTCAGAGATAATACCTTGAGGTGCTATGGAATGAAACTTGCTCTTGTATATATCTGCATGAATAACTAAATGTATGCGGATATCACCTGACTATACTTATTGGTCTTACTGTCAAAGTTTAAATATAAATATAAATGACTTCACATGGTATGTCACGTTATCGAGAAAATAGCGATGCCCATGCCATGCTGAGAAACTGTACTTTGTTCTTAGTTGCCTCTCTTATACACTTTGGTGCGGAATCTTGTAGATTAATGGGCAAGAGTGTTAGGTTGTCGAGTTATAATGGAGCTAGTCCAATGAATATACGAGCAAATGTATGTATCTATACAATATAAAGGTCTGAACTCCATTGCCACAATTTTCACAATACCACAAGAATAGCTCAAGATCTAATCTGTTGGGGATTTTAAATATTATTTCTCAACTTCTAATTTGCACAAATATTTACTGTTGCTTTTAAAAGGGACAAGTCACCTTTAGGGTATCACAATTAACGAGTAACATGCCTGTGTAGGTCACCTGAATAAATCTCAGATGGCCAAATGTGACGCTATCTTGGGTCGAGGCAGGTACTGTAGAGGCAAATTATTATCTGTAGATTGTTTAACAAGCCTAAATAATGGGGTGACATTTGTGATTTAAAGATATTTCATGTATTGATTATGCAGATAATATGTTAATCTGCCATATGTAATAACATATACCTGTTAAGATGAAACGTCTAATAAAACTAGATTTGTTTAGGATTTTTGTTTTGTTTTCCTACTTCTTGTTACATTTAGGTTAGAGCTGATCCTACTGAGTCTCCTAAAGAAGGCAAGATGGCCAAGGAAAATGCTGTTGGGCTTTCCGCACAAGGCATGCTGGTCAAGGGCGATGCTGATGAGCTGTCTACAGAGGTTATGTTGGTCATGGGCGATGGTATTGAGCAGTCTACAGAGTTAATGACGGTCAAGGGCGATGCTGTTAAGCAGTCTACAGAGGTCATGTTACTCACAGGCGATGCTTTTGAGCAGTTTACTGAGGTCATGACGGTCATGGGCAATGCTTTTGAGCAGTCTACAGAGGTCATGATGGTCAAGGGCGATGCTGTTGAGCTGTCAACAGAGGTCGTAACCGCCATTGAAGATGCTGTTGAGACATTTGCAGATGCCATGATAGTTAAGGGCGATGTTCTTCAGTCATCTACAGACGGCATGACGGTCAAGGATGATGGTGATGACATATCTGATGGATATGATAGTGTCGAGTCTTCCTCAGTTTGGCTATCTAATACCTACGTCAGTCTTAACAGTCCCATTCCAAATCCAGAGAACTTCCATGCATTGTCTCTCAGTAGCATTGGCAGTAACAGTGACAGTGAGTATGCACCTCTGACAAACAATGAGACAGACAGTGGCAGTGAGTATGCACCTCAGTCCGACAGTAAGCCTGTGAGTGACTGTGAGCATTTGCTACTATCCCACCATTTGCCAAGAAATCCACTTGGTTCCACCTGCTCAGAAAAGATGAAACCAGTAATGTCAAGTGGTGATGTATCTCAAACTGTTACAAAAATGAAGAATTGTGACACAAGAGAGAACATACCAACATCAAGTGATGATGTAACATCTACTAGTACTTTATTTGATAAGGCTAAGTCACATGATATAACAGTAATGCCAAATTTGAATGCAGGGCGTAGAAGTAAATGGTACAAAAAACAATGTTGTTACTACTGTTCTGGCCTGTTCTCCGAACTTCCAAGGCACTTGGAGAAAAAGCATGCAGAAGAGCCTGAAGTGACTAAAGTTATGTCACTCACAGGAAGAGCTAGACAGCAACATCTCAAGAGGCTTCGTAATATGGGAAATCATCGTCACAATTGTGAAGTGTTCAGAAAAAGGAGTGGCAGTCTCATAGTTGTATATCGTCCATCAAACCATGCAGATCCTAACAAATACGGCCCCTGTCCATATTGTTTTGGATACTATCTTCGCCGAGATTTATGGAGGCATGAGTGTCTAGAAAAGCCGGTCAAGGTAGAAGGGAAGAGGAACGGAATTTTGCGACATAGTGATCTCTTGAAGGCACCCCCAAACAGAATAAGTCAGGCTGTGAATGAATTATTCAATGACATGAAGAGGGACCAAGTGTTTCAAGTTTGCAAAAGTGACCGACTGCTCCAGGAATTTGCAAAGCGAGAGTACATGACAGTTGGCCGTGACAAGGTCTTGAATGACCAGCACAGTTACATCCGTGCAAACTTACGAGGATTAGGGAGGCTCTTACTGCAGCTTAGAAAGCAAGTTGGCAAACCGAATGCATCTCTTCAAGATTTCCTCCGTCCCAGAAAGTTCGAGGAAGTTTGCAAAGCAGTGCATGGTGTTGCTGAGTTTGATGAAAAGACACATTTCTACAAAATTCCATCTTTGGCCCGCAAACTTGGGCATTCGTTGAAGAAATTGGCAGTCATCTTGAAAAGCGTCGCCCTTGAGGGAGGAGACAAATCTGGTGTCAGCGAAGCAGTTGACTTCCTGCTCCTATGCGATTCCAACTGGGATGTTTTTGTATCAAAACATGCCCTATGCACACTTTATGAAGCGGAGATCGACCTAGAGGTTCTGCCCACAAATGAGGATATTGTGAAAATGAGGAACTACCTAGAAGCCAAAGGAAGTGAGCAAATAAACACACTGAAGATGTGCCAAGATTATACCATTAGTAACAAAGCCTGGGACAATTTGAATGAGGTTCTTCTTTGTGAGCTTATGATGTTCAACCGCAGAAGGGCCGGACAAGTCTCAAAGATGAAAATAGCAGAGTACAGGCGAAGCTGTAAGGCCACGGAACAGAGACAGTACGAGGAGTACGAACAGCTCTCAGAGATGGAACAAAGCCTATGTAGAATGATGGATGTTGTGGAAGTGACAGGGAAAGAAGGGAGGCATGTGCCTATCTTGCTCACACCAACATTGAAGGAGAGATTGGAAATCCACATTGTAGCCAGAGAAAAACTTGTAACAGAAACCAATGAGTATGTGTTTGCTAGGGCAAATTACAAGAGTAATGGGCACATCAGAGGATCAGACTGTATGAGGAAAATATCTACCGAAGCTGGGCTGAAGAACCCACATTCCCCCTGCTCAACAGAGTTGAGGAAACAGGTCGCTACTGCAGCACAGCTTTTGGCTCTGAGACCAGACCAGGTTGACCTTCTTGCAGGTCTCATGGGGTACAATATAACAGTGCACAAAGAATATAACCAACTACCAGACCCAGTACTGCAGGTTACCCTGTTGTCAACGATCTTTCTCCTCATGGAAAGGGACAAACTTGCAGCACAAAGGGGAACATCGCTAGAAGCCTTGGATGTGTCCATCAAAGAGAGCAATGACCCTGGGACAGATGTTGGTGTATCAGCTACTGTTGATGATGAGGCCACTTCCAGCTCTGATAATGATGAGGCTGCTTCCAGCTCTGATGATGATGAGGCTGCCTCCAGCTCTGATGATGTTGGTAGGTGAACATGTATGCTGCTGTTTTTGTTAATGTTATTGATCAGATGTCAACAATTACAATGCCTTCTTTTTTATTTCAATTATGCCTCTCTAAATGGTGGTGACACTGAGGTCACTTTAGTCACCATAGTTGATTCATTTTCTACGTTATACATTTAAATGTTCATGTATTTGACATTTAACCAATACAGTCTGAAAAATTTGTAGGAGTTTCATTGGCTGCATGACTTCCATTCCTCCTGAAACAGGTCAACAGTTAACCCTCCATGTGTCTTGTGCATAATTGTTAATTAGATATATTTAAAATCTGTCTTGATGTCTGCATATTAATCTTGTCTTATTGGAGTGTAGGCCTATTGTACAAGTATATACACATTTTCTCACGAAATTGTCATGAAAATTGTTGCCAATTTGATACTTCTACAGCAATGAACACAAACAAAATCGAATAGCAAATCATTATAGAATAACTTCTGGGTTTCACTCTCATTGTAAACTTTTTGCATTTACTTTGAAAGCATCTTTGATTTTAGGTTTAATTTTCTCCTAACTAATAAACAAAAATTAATTGAATACTGTATCATACATGGATTGATAATTTCATGCTTTCTTTAATCATACCATTGAATGACATGTTTTTTTCAGACTTCATTGGAGACACTACACAGAGACATCAGACGAGGCAACTTGCAGTGAAACGAAATAAACCAAAACGTCAAAAATCTCGTGAGTTGATTTCCCATTTTAAAGAAGTAAAACACCATTACATTATTTTCCAAGGTCGTCAAAGTTTGCAAACAATTGTATCAGACTAATGGGGGCATTTTGGGCTTGCTGCCCAGGTGAGCTAAAAGAGCATATTTTATCATTGTGTATTTTACAGCATTTTCCACTTAGAACTCTTTCAAAGACGGTATACACATATGTTTTCCCACGAAAAGCTTCTTGTGTTAGCTGTTTTGTGTCTACAAGTCTAGTGCTTATAAACTGTTGTTAGCTTTTTTTTAATTTTAGAAAGACAAATAAAATCAGTAGAGAACCTAGAAAACGCATCAAATATGGGAGAGGAAAGTGTCAAATGTCATGTATTCACATATATTAACTATCATTATCTTGTGCAAAGCCTTTAGCCTGAGATTGATGATGTGCTTCAGGCGAAATTTTAAAAAAATCGTGCACACCTAAATTCCATATATTTCGCCTTTAAGCTAATTTCAGTTTAAAAATCAGCTAATTAATGTCCAATTTCTAACTACCATTTCTGTTTCTTTTTGTAACTGTTATGCGCATGTTTCATTCAGATGCCGTTTCATCCTGCACAAATCGAAGTACCTCCCTTACATCAAAGCGCAAGTGGAATGAAGAAGAGATCAGAGCTATAAGAACCTTAAGTTGTGTCCTAGCACTTCGCCTACCACGAAAGTTGGAAATCGAAGAATTGAAGAGCAAGTATCCTGTACTTAATTCCCGTACATGGCGCAACATCAAAGATTATATGCGAATTAATAAGAAAACTCTTCTTAAATATGCAAAGTAATACAATTTGTGATTGTCATTATTTGTTACATGTTCATATAATTGAACTCCCAGAAAGTGACATTTATTTCACCTTGTCAGGTAGAAGCGAGCATTTCTTGTAAAGTGTATTGCATTAGTACGCTTCTAAAAGTAGTACATACATAATTAAACAAATATTGATGGCATTGTTAGAGACAATTCCTTGTACATGTAGGTCTCATAAAGCAGTGGGATAATAATTCGATTGTCTTACAAGTATTTTGTTGCCCTTTTTTCAAACTGGAATTGAATGTACTTACTCAGAACCTTTTGAAAGAATCTCTCTGTTTTGAAAATGACTTCATTTCTTCTTATCTTTCACTGGGTGCAATCATTTGTACCAGTTCCCCTCCCTCACAACAAGAACAAACAAAAACAAACCCTTAAGAAGTTAATGATACCTTATCTACAAATGAAGGTCTAATAATTGTGACAGTTGTACAGATTATTTTCTAAATTTTGTTTAATTATTATTTTTTGATTAGGTAGCTATGTAGAAAATAAGCGATTATGTTGTACAAGTCAAAGAATGGTTGCTTTCAAGTTTTTCCATGAAAAGGATTTCTATCAATGCAGCATGAGTTTGTTGACCTAGTAAACATTTAATATATATATCATATATTTAAGTATCTGCTCTTCTTCAAAGCCAATGACTCAAATCAAATGCCGCTTACACCAAAATGTAGAAGAATGGAGCATCAAGTTTATATCATAATTGTACAGTACATGTATAATGATAAAGATAAATAGCCTAGACATACCACATGGTCACCTGCCTTTAATATTATTCACATGGTTGCAATAACAATCCTAGGAAATATTCTTGTATGACGTTGCTTATTTATTAATTTTCCTACTCAGCTGTAAGGCTTTAACAGGCTCCTTCCTATATTCAGGATCTAATGCACCCTTATACGTATACCTTTCCACTTGCCTTGAGATCCCAACAGCACAATCTTCTTCAACTCCTGAAATCCCAGACTAAGTACTATGGTAACTGCATATTCAGTGTAATGGCCATTTCCCTTTTGAACAGTCTCCTACAATAAAACCGTGATGCCGGTTCTCTCTAATCACTCAAAAATCTTCTAAAATATACCTTTTCCTGTAAATGTTATTATTTAATTATTCAACATAATTTCAGCTATGAAATTTGTTTTATCCCATATCATAATTCTAGTTTTGTTTGGTTTAAAATAGCCTTGAATTGTTACGTCTTATGTATAATTGGATGATTGCATCTGAAAGGCTTACATTGGCTGTGTATTAATGTCGTTACATGAGAATGCTATTAATGTACCTGAAGATCGTTTGATCTTCTTTGGGATTTAAAAGATTTTACAAGTATTGTTTATTTTAAAAGTGTCTTGATCTGGTACCTCTTATGTATAATTGCTTGATTGTATCTGAGGGGCTCATCTTAATTTCGTTACATGAGAATGTTATACATGTACCTGAAGATCGTGTAACATTGGAGCAGCATTCTGACATGATAAACAGAGATGAAGCCGTCTTTTCTATTCATGACCAAATACCAAGTTTTCCAGAACCTTGTTCGTTTTGTAGTTTACATTCCGCAGGTATGATTTATTATCGTTGATAAAGATGGATTTGGGGTTTCAGTTGATTGGTAGTATGAGGGCAATTACTGTAGGACCATGATAATCCTGTGAATTGTGTTACCAATACCATTTTGTTACCCTTTTAAGTGTTCCATTGTGTTTAACTTTTTTTGATTAAATGGTTGTTTCAATTGTTATAAAGAAACGTAAAACACTGTATGACTCATGTTTTACACTGTTTTCTAAGGCTGTGTGGTCAGAACTATTATAACTGTATAACCATTAACCAGACCGATTTGACAATCATGCAAGGGGGGGGGGGGGGTCCTCACCTTGCCGTTACGCCAGGGTACAATAAGAGGGAATCCCGCCCGTTACAACAAATCTCGTAAGGGCCTACACCAGTACTGCACGACTTTGAGTGAATTGTAGCACTGGCTTGTGATATCTGAAGTCTGACATCTTGGATAAAATGTCATGAGAGTGTTGAGATGATGAGTGAGTAGTAAATACCTCAATTTTTAATATGTGCATGTAATGATATGGAAGTGACAAAGAAACAAGACAAAACAATAATTATTTCTTCTTTATTTAACACAAATGCACAATGAAAATCAGTGACGACGGTTAAATTAACGTGCTCATTGGTTTCATATTCATTCAAATATTTATACCTAAATTATTTTATGGGTCAACATTTTCAGATGTCTTAGGAAATGTTGTTTTAAAGTTAGCATCACATTTTATCATATGACCTCATTGACCTGTCTTAATTAGATACCCTTACTTCTATTGCCAAATTAATACAATACCTTTGGACATAAAAGTACTGTATGTCACTAGGAAAATCAACAAAATATATGTTTTCAGTGCCCTTTGAAAATTGTAGTAATTGTCCTCGGTTCATAAGAAATGTTAAAGTAGACCTACAGTATGTGTCCTCAGTTTCTAAGGAAAGGTAATACAAAGACATATACAAAAATACATATAGTGTCCTCGTTTCTTATGGATTTCAATAAATTATATGTCCTCGGTACTATAGGACATTGTAACAGTATGTATCCTCGGTTCCTCAACAAAACTGATACAGCAACGGTCTTCGGTTCCCAGCAGAATTTATGAGGTTTGTGTCCTCGGTTCACTGAAGAAGTTAGTAAAGCATGTGTCCTCGGTTCCTTAGCAAGGCTTATCCACCATACAATGTAGGTCCTCAGTTCCTAGCGGAATTTATGAGGTATATGTGTCCTCGGTTCACTTGGTATTTTAGTACGGAAATTTGTCCTCGGTCCTCATGGGGGAATATTATACAGTGTGGTGTCCTTGTCTCAATTGATATGTTATACAGAATGTGTTTGTCCTCGGTTCCAGTGGAAAAAGAATAATAAGCTCATAAACAGCTATATATACAGTATGTGTCCTCGATTTCCATGGGGAAATCTTTTATAAGTGGGTGTGTCCTCGGTCCCCGAAGAAAAGAACAAGGAGTACATGAAGTCATGTGTGTCCTTAGTTTAAATGAAAGTATGAGAGGTCCTCGATTTTTTCAAAGTTTAAAATAGAAGTCTCAACGACCAAATATAATACTTATAAAATTAATTGTGATCCGAAAACATCTTTATTTTGTCGAATATCCTTTAAGAAAAAGAGTCATCGGTTTGTATGGTTCACCACATGTTCCCCGTTTTACACCATGAACGTGTATGTGTGTGTGTGGTGTGTGTGGCTGGGTGCGTGTGTGTATGTGTGTGTGAGAGTACTTGTGTGTTCTATATTCTGTAGCTTAGTATTTCCATCCATTGTATAATTATATGTAACATTCTTTTTACTGTAAATATATGTATTTTGTGACTATAGGGCCCCGCTCACAAGCTGAGCTTCTAAAGGGGTCCTCAAACCATTCAGTTTATGATGTAATCAGGGAGGTGAGACTTTAAACTCACATACCCTGATGTAATCAAGTTAGAATATGTTGATTGATGTATACTACCAGTCTCTTGTTTGCGTAACAGATTATATCATGCATTGTGTGGTCTTGAATAAAATGAACTGAACTGAACTGAATAACTTTGGCTACCGTCGCGATATATTTGCAGTTTGGGTGTTTCCGCACTTGCGTGACGTCAGAAAAGTCGTACCACCATTTGCATGCGAGCCTCGCCGTCACAGTTAACAAGCGCTCTGATTGGCTGATCACGACACCCGGACTAGCTCGACTCCCGACCCTAATTCGGCTGAATACCGTCGTAGGTTTGGACGCTACGCGGAAAGTTTGGCTCTGAGTGCCCCCCCCCCCTCCCCCCCGCGATATTAAGACTGGCGTTGTAGAAAGCCCCGTCACGGGTTTCAAAAACCGCCTGTTTTTGGTGGGGGGGGGGGGGTTGTATGCAGTGTATCCAGGCCTGAGTGTATCTGTTAGTCAATTTTGGTGTGCTTACAAACAAAATGGGTGAGGTTACAAATAAACAATTTCAATGAATGAATCAATATGACATTTAAGAAAAATTGATCGAGAGCAGACGAACTGTAAGGAGATCATAAACCCTGTGTTCTATTACCTTAAACTAATTTGAGAAATATAAGGGGTGGCGCCCCGAGGTCACTTATTCCATGTATACGAATCCACAGGGTTGTAAAATTGTAAAGCACACATATTTTCATTCAGCGTTTGATATCTTTCTTAATAAGTTAATGGAACTTAATTTGCGGGTTTATGACACATCTTTGTCATTGGTTCAGGGTTGTACGGTGATAGACAGTGACGCATGCCTTTAGATAGATAAATGGATTGCTCTATCATCACATAAACTACACATCTAAATAACACAAAGTTCATTGCTGGTAAAATATTGGAGTATATAATGATGTTTCAGATTTAGGTAACGTTCTTTACTGAGCCACTCTGTATATCGTATTTATCATATTTTCGGTCCATGATGGGATGAAACAACGATCATCATGAATAATTATAGATACAACGACATGTATATATTTAAAGCATGGCCCAAAAGAAAATGAATATCATATGAAGGATCAGAACTCTGAAATAGCATAACTTAAGAGATTGGAACAAAACAATATAAACAATTCTTTTTGTACCATTTATTCATACTGTACGACAATGTACCAACATGTAAGACTATATCACACCAAACCCAATGAAAAGTTGAATATAGTATTGTCTTGCTACTTAATTTAAAATACAATAAGCATTAAAATATCTTTGACATTGTTTTTGGTCATTGTAATGCAAAATGATTTGGTTACAGGAAATGAAAAAAAAACGAACCTACTTGAAAGCAAAGCTTGTTACTGTTAGATGTAGGTTCGCACAATAATTAGTATACTTTACCGGTATACAATTATAACTTAATTATTAAAAAAAAGACGGAATAAAAAAAACAAGACAGACAATAAAAAACAATTAAACGAGACAAAAACAAATCAGAAACATTAGCAGAATGACAAGATGAGGATGATAAATGAAGAAAATAAGAATGAGAGAGTGAAAAACAGAAAAAGGGGGAAAACATGCAGAAAGAGAAAAAGAAGACAGAGAGAGGGGGTAGAGGGAGACAGAGAGGGAGACAGAGAAAGAGACAGAGAGGGGAAATATAAAGGTTGGTCATAGAGGAATAATTTTTAATTAGTATTATATGGATACAAATCATATGCAAGTCACAGTGCATGAGATGAATGTCACACAATTTTAACTAATTCATTATCTAAATTTCTATCCATTTAACTTCAATTCCAACACCTAATTTTCTTTCAAAATTGCTCAAGCATTTACAGATTCAAGTTTCAATTGTTAATTTATCACATTAAAGATAAAGTTGAGTTCTGGTCATGCGATTGCATTGTGAGAGAAAAGGTGTGGAATGGATTTTAAAAAAAAGGTTGATCATGTAGCATGTAAGTATTGGTGTGTACTGCAAGGTTCTGGAGTCATCAAAATCATAATAAATTTTGGCCAAGTCTTGGTAAAGTAACAAGTACTGTACACAGAGAAATGTATATGGGACTACACAAATGGTGTCTGGGCTACTGACCTTGATTTCTCTATGCTCATTACTCAGCCAGTATACATTTTCTACCAATTTTTGTTGGAAAATAAGATTTATTTGTAATCTTGAACATTCAGTGTAAGTTTCGTTTGATTCTGTGAGAATTCTTGTTTTTTAAAGTGTAAACACATACTACACAAAAATGGTCCAAATGATTTGAAGTAAAACACTTTTTCATAAGATGTAGACAAATTTACTGTTCATTTCTGAAATAATTAGCAATTTTCTAGGTGTAAACTTTTTTTTGACTCGCACGGTACATTGCACATTACAAAAAATAGAAACTTTTTGTTCATGTCGTTTTTTTCTTCAATGCCGAATTCAATATTATAGAGTTAAATGGATCAATGGGAAACATTGTTAAATTGAATTTCAGCCAAGTAAATTTGAGGGACGATTAAAGGGAGCAATTTTAATACCAATAATAGTCACGACATCCACACCAGACCAACAAAACACCGAACACGAATTTACATTACGCGGAATGGCTAAGAATCAGTCAGTGTTGTGTCGGTTTGGTGGTGTGACTGATGTATTAATCACTCAAAAAGGATCCTTCGAAAATACATACCGCCAATAGCAGTGACTTCTGTCAGGAGTAAAGTGGACAAGAGGAAGAATAGAAGGACCGGCATCTTGAGAGACGTCTTCATGGTCACAGATGGTCAAATGTAAACCTTCTGACCAACTTTATTCTTGAATAATCTGTCTTAAAAAGCCTTTAATAAGAAATTGAGTTTGAATTGTACACTGTCAACACAAATTTTCTTTTTAAAATCCTGTTCCGCCTATCTAGTTTATAGTCCCGTATCGCTCAACAGACCCTCGCGTGTAACAACTTCAAGTTCATCGTGACTCCGACATCTCCATTTACCCCAGTTTTCTAGCCAATCAAATACCACCATTTCATGTGTCACCCGGTCCGGGTATGATGTTTTTGCTATTGCGGGGGCGCATTGTAATTAATTTCTATATGAATGATCAGATCAGCATACCCGCAAGCCGCTCTAAGCCTGCCATCTATTGTGTCTTGCTAACTTTCAATAGAGGGATATACAACTGTACGGTATGTTGACATTCTAAAGAAATTAGTTCGCGAGAAGGTTCACCCATGAAATATGGTATTAATAGGAAAGAATGGGTTGTTGTTGAATTCCAGATGTTCCCTTCATTATGTACAATAAATAAAAGAGGAAACTGTGTAAAAACCCAGATTTTGTCAATTGAGGAACTTACCCTTTCACACACTTCATCATAAAAGTTGGACTTAATTTAAGAGGACAACAACAAAATCCAACTGACATGAAGAAAAGTATAGACGCAATTTTGTCAAACTTTAGATTCATGTTTCGATTCAAGTTTAGGGCATATAAGCGCGAAGTGATGGTGCACTATTATGACATGCCAGGTACTGGTACTTTTTGACCGGTATGGGGGTGGCTCTTCAAAGTGCTCGCATGGCCATATATAATTTTCACGTTTTTCACTTCGTCAAAAACTCATTATTATAATTTAACCAAACTGGACAGCAACTATCCTTAGGCCAGAGGGATCTCGAGTTGTTAAAATTGCTTACCTATCTGGCATGACATAGGGGCAGCGCCCCGCACTTAAGCGCCCAATGGGCCATGATTATACACTTTTTTTTCTTATAAACTACATTTAGAATAATTATATATTTCTGTAGAATTACCAAATCCGATTTGTAGGAGGTCCATGGGCAAAGTATGTGATATAGAGGGAACGTTTTTTTGCGGACAAATGATACCCACTCCCTTTTTTATTATATTGTATAACTAATATTCTTTACCTCCCTTAGTGCTAGTAGTAGTAGTAGCTGTCTGTCGCAAAGCTACAATGAACGCCTTTAATTTAAAACATAATCATGAAGACTGCTTGCAAAGGTGGGTAAGTACCGGTAGCTCTTACAAGTTACTAACGGCACTTTCTCGGGGAACTGGTGGCATTTTCAGACCAGTGAGGACAGGCCAGGACGGGTGTGAACCACTAGACCCTGCAGTGACTGGTCGAAGGATGTCGGGAATTCCGTATCGTCAATCGCCTTCAATGCTGTCACGGTGTTAACGCCCCTGCATCAGGGAAACCTCTAATTTCGTGTACACAGGTAATCGTAAGGTCCGCACGGAGCTCTTGTTAGACTCTTGTCTTGGACTTTTAGATTTGCGCGGACTGTTACGTGTGACGTCCTTTTAAGCCACTGACAGTGCCCTAAAAGGACGTCACACATAGCATCCACGTTGTCGTGCAAATTTATTGTAGCATTAGTGCGATACCCTCAGTGCTCACGTGTCTTTTTCCCGATGGGCTCACACAATTGTTGTCTTTCGTTTGTTTACGTCCTCTAACTGAAACTGATTACAGAGTTTTGTGATATAAGTCACCTACTTATAATAAAGGGAATTAATAATTTTTTACTCAGAGCTCCTATTGCAACTTTAAGACTGTTGTTTAGAGTATAATATCATTTTACAGGGTAATGTCTTACCAATAATGAACCCTAAACAATTATTAAAACAATAGCTACAATATGAGAGTCATGATTTTTAATATTTACCCAAGGGAAAATTCAGTAAACAATAATTGCCTACTGGCTTTAAACTAGTACTAATGTTAATGTTTTGCAGTAGAATGGGCCTACATACAAAATATTTATTCAGCGCTCGACTATTTTACCATGTTAATCATTAAAAGTCACAATTGATTCCTGCAGTGCTAGAAAATGAGTATTTAAGGGAAACTATAGGTTTCTATGACTAAACACACCTTGCACTTGACTCTGTAAAATAGAAACTAATGTGTCGATATGATATTTTCCTTGAGAAGGTGATATGAGAATTCATGTTGGACTGCGATTTGTTTTGAAATGGGATTTCACCGCCACCCCTTTAAAATACACATCACGAAATGGTAAATTTGCGTGTCTAATTCAACAAAAAGTTCATTTCAAACAAAAATGTTTTTTCCGATGGCCATGGAACAATATTCCTAGGCTAGACACACAATGAAAAACAGTGACCTTTGTATGTGTCTATTCAACCAGCTATTCGGCAAAAAAAAGCTCATTATCGTCACGTATTGGTATATGGCAGAGATCTCTGTACATGTAATTCCTTTATTCCATAGAAAGCTTTTACTAGAGACTTTTAGATATGCACGTCGACATAGTAGACTGCTACGTGTGACGTCCTTTTAAGGCACTGTCACGTCCTGCACTACCAGTGCCTGAAAAGGACGTCACATGTAGCAGTCCACTATGTCGACGTGCAAATCTAAAAGTCCCTAGTATATGGCTGTTTATTTATGGCGTATTTGGATAATTAATAAAGATTAGTGTGTGCTTTTACTCATTGAAATACATAATAATGCCACTGCAAAATAAAAGTCTGATACGATTCACAAATAAGTGTTAAGATGATAAAGCAGTGTTCAAACATAGGAGGCAATTCATTATTTTCCGCACAACACACTGCCATCGTCATCAATTCTCCTTCCCTCTCTCTCTCTCTCTCTTTCTCCCATTTCATTTTGAGCGTAAGGTCTTTTCAATACAAGCATTGGGAGAATTTGAAAATAATGTGGGTTTGCTAAACTCACATATAAATAAATTCAAGTTTCTCCACATACATGTAGCCTACACAGTCAAGATGGGTTTGGCTTTTCGGGATGAATGAATTGCCCACCGAGAGGAATATAATATATCGGGCTTCTGACGATTTGAATGAGTTTTGACAAAAAAGACCCGTCCGTTATATAGAAATCGATGTTTATTTTGCCTTTTTCTCCGCAATCGTACACAATTTCTTTGATTTTTTTTTATCGAGAGTCATGTTTTCTTAATGCTTATTGACAATTGGTGTAAATCTGACAAGAAACTGTTTCAATATTTTTTTTCTTCAGCCTAACCAGAGCTGACCACCTGTATACAGTAGACCATACAATACCAACATAGGAGTTGCTATGTCAGACGTGCTCTAGCTTCACCAGGAAAAGAAAGGTAATGTGGAGGTATTGTATGAAAGAATACAATTCTGTTATAAGCATGGGCTGAGCTGGGAGAGTAACAGACCACTGTCTTTTGTTGACTCATTAATGATTGACAGATGATGACACAAGATGAATGAGATCTGGAGCATTTTTGTTTACGGTGGAGCTAAGCAGGTCTGAACAAATTATTTTTTCAAATATTTAAAAAAATATATGAAATATATGTAGATGTTTGAATAACTAAATGTGAAATGTATGCAGCCCTGAATATAAGATCATTTAACAGGGTAATGTCTTCCTAATAATAACACAAAATCATAAATAATAGCTATGATATGAGCGTCATAATTTGCATTATGTACCCAAGGGAAAATTCACCAAACAATAATTGCCTACTGGCTTTAAACTAGTACTAATGTTAATGTTTGGCAGTAGAATGGGCTTTTATACAAAATAGGTATTCAGCGCTCGACTATTTTATCATGTTATTCATTAAAAGTCACAATTGATTCCTACAGTGCTAGAAAATGAGTATTTAAGGGAAACTATAGGTTTCTATGACTAAGCACACCTTGCACTTGTCCCTGTAAAGAAGAAACTAATTTGTCGATATGATATTTTCCTTTTAATAGAAAGTGATATGAGAATTCATGTTGGACTGCGATTTGTTTTGAAATGGGATTTCCCCGCCACCCCCTTAAAAAAACCATCACAAAATGGTTATTTTGCGTGTCTAATTCAACAAAAAGTTAAGTTCAAACAAAAGGGTTTTTCCGATGGCCATGGGACAATATTCCTAGACTAGACACACAATGAAAAACAATTACCTTTGTTTGCGTCCATTCAACTAGCTTTTCGGCAAAAAAAAAAGATCATTATCGTCACGTATTGGTATAGCCTATGGCAGAGATCTCTGTAAATGTAATTCCTTTGTTCCATAGAAAGCTATTATTAGGGACTTTAAGATAGGCACGTCGACATAGTGGACTGCTACGTGTGACGTCTTTTAAGGCACTGTCACGTCCTGCACTACCAGTGCCTTATAATGACGTCACACGTAGCAGTCCACTATGTCGACGTGCAAATCTAAAAGTCCCTAGTATATCGCTGTTTAATTATGGCGTATTTGGATAGTTCATAAAGATTAGTGTGTGCTTTTATTCATTGAAATACATAATAATGCCACTGCAAAATAAAAGTCTGATACGATTCACAAATAATTGTTAAGATGGAAAAGCAGTGTTCAAACAAAGGAGGCAATTCATTATTTTCCGGACAACACACTGCCATCGTCATCAATTCTCCTTCCCCCTCTCTCTCTCTCTCTTTCTCCCATTTCATTTTGAGCGTAAGGTCTTTTCAACAAGCTATTCGGCAAAAAAAAGCTCATTATCGTCACGTATTGGTATATGGCAGAGATCTCTGTACATGTAATTCCTTTATTCCATAGAAAGCTTTTACCAGGGACTTTTAGATATGCACGTCGACATAGTAGACTGCTACGTGTGACGTCCTTTTAAGGCACTGTCACGTCCTGCACTACCAGTGCCTGAAAAGGACGTCACATGTAGCAGTCCACTATGTCGACGTGCAAATCTAAAAGTCCCTAGTATATGGCTGTTTATTTATGGCGTATTTGGATAATTAATAAAGATTAGTGTGTGCTTTTATTCATTGAAATACATAATAATGCCACTGCAAAATAAAAGTCTGATACGATTCACAAATAAGTGTTAAGATGGAAAAGCAGTGTTCAAACAGAAGAGGCAATTCATTATTTTCCGCACAACACACTGCCATCGTCATCAATTCTCCTTCCCTCTCTCTCTCTCTCCCATTTCATTTTGATCGTAAGGTTGTTTCAATATAAGCATCGGGAGAAATTGAAAATAATGTTGGTCTCCTAAACTCACGTATAAATAAATTCAATTTTCTCCAGATACATGTAGCCTACACAATCAATATGGGTTTTTCCCATTGCGGGATGAGAGGAATATAATATATCGGGCTTCTGACGAAAGAGGGAGCCAAACAGTCCATTTGAATGAGTTTTGAAGACAAAAAAGACCCGTCCGTTATATAGATATCGATGTTTATTTTGCCTTTTTCTCCGCAATCGTACACAATTTCTTTGAATTTTTTGTATCAAGAGTCATGTTTTCGTAATGCTTATTGACAATTGGTGTAAATCTGACAAGAAACTGTTTCAATGTTTTTTTTCTTCAGCCTAACCAGAGCTGACCACCTGTATACAGTAGACCATACAATACCAACATAGGAGTTGCTATGTCAGACGTGCTCTAGCTTCACCAGGAAAAGAAAGGTAATGTGGAGGTATTGTATGAAAGAATACAATTCTGTTATAAGCATGTGCTGAGCTGGGAGAGTATTAACAGACCACTGTCTTTTGTTGACTCATTAATGATTGACAGATGATGACACAAGATGAATGAGATCTGGAGCATTTTTTTTACGGTGGAGCTTAGCAGGTCTGAACGAATTATTTTTAAAAATATTTAAAAAATCTATGAAATATATGTAGATGTTTGGATAATTAAATATGAGTTGTATGCAGCCCTGCACATCAACAGGAATCGACTTATATTTGGACGTCACCCGATAATAACAGAACTCAAGATTATCTTTAAGGAACAATTCACTGGTGTTAACCGACAAATCTATACAGTAATACATATGACGGATTCGTCGGTTCATAATAACGCCGAAGAATTTATAGAATATAGCTAAAATGTGTTCACAGAATCTTGTGTCAACCAGAAATTCATATTTCTTTTTAATGAAAAGTTATAGAATCCCAAACTAACCCCAAAATATCCGAGTTAAGTGTATAGTGTACACACGTGCATTTCCGCATAGTTACATTAAATAGGACTATTCTTTAGCACCACTGATTTAATTTCAACTCACAGTGCCCTGGAGGTTATGGCCCGGTCACACATATACGACGCACGGCCGGCGCATTGAAAATCGGAAAAAAATCGTGAGCCTGACTTTTGTCAGGATATGGGAGAAGCTAGCGAGCTGACACCGAATGCATAGCGTGTTGCTAGCGCGCTACGCGTATACAGATCGTGTGCTCCACGTATGTCTGGCGTTGGTCTAGCGCGCTCCGCGCATGCCGGGCGTCCTTTTGGCGTTTACATCCATGCGTCGAGCTCCCCGGACATTTTTTAGCATGCTAAAAAAATCCCGAAGCACACAGCGAATGACGACGAATGCATAGCGTTGGTCCAGAGTTGGTCCAGCGCACTCGACGAACGAATTACGAAGGATGACGAACACCTAACCCACGACAACGCATTGGCCAAAATTGCAAATTTTCAATGCGCGGGCCGTGCGTCCCCCATGAGGCCCTTATGTGTGACCGGGCATTTACATGTCCTGTTTTTTCCAAAGGTTCATACATCCCAAGGTTCATTCGTGCGAAGGTTCGTTACTCGGAAGGTTTATTATTACAAAGGTTCGTTTTCGGAATCATGAACTCCATGGTATTTTATAATTCGGAATTACGAGCCTTCGGAAAAAAAAATCTTAGGAAATTGGGATTTAAGTGCGTTGTATGGGTGAATAAAGTTATTTATGATACTGCGATGGGCAAGTTAGGATACTTTTGTCAATTTAATGTTACATCACTTCCATTCATATCAGGGATAGGTCTATATTACTTTGAATGTAACAACAATCCAATACTTAGATCGGAATAAATGATTGTTTTATCTGAATAATCACGATGATTAAAATGAGTGCTCTCTTTAATGGTTTTCTGCTTTTGAAAATAGGAGTGATCATTAGATATATTCTAAAATAAAGACAGGATTATTTGTCATATGTCTTGAATATGAATTTAGTTACAAGACTAAGATTTTAAGCTCTGATGTAGTGATGTGCATTTACTTTAAATGTTCTAAAATACGTCATTCTGCTTTCTTAAAGGCCCGGTCACACAGAGGGGACGCATGGGGGACGCACGGCCGGCGCATGGAAAATTTGCAATTTTGGCCAGTGCGTTGTCGTGCGCCCAACTTTTGTCGAAGCTATACAGCTAGCTGACACCAAATGCATAGCGCGCTGGACGCATACAGGGCGTATACAGGGCGCACACAGGGCGCACACAGGGCGCACACAGAGCGCACATGAAAACAACTTCCACGAATGCACAGCGTGTTGCTAGCGCGCTGGACGAATGGTCCACGCATGCACCGCGTTCTACGACGCACGGCCAGCGCATTGGAAATCGGAAAAGAACGTGTGCCTAACTTTTGTCATAATTTTGGAAAAGCTAGCGAGCTGACACAAAATGCACGGCGTGTAGCTAGCGCGCTGTGCGTATACAGGGCGTGTGCTCCGCGTTTGCCTGGCGCTGGTCTAGCGCGCTCCACGCATGTCTGGCGCTGGTCTAGCGCGCTCTGGCGCATGTCTGGCGTGCCTTTGGCGTGTATATTCATGCGTCGAGCTCGGCGCACGTTTTTGAGCATGCTAAAAAAATCCCGACGCACACAGCGAATGACGACGCATGCATAGCGCTGGTCCAGCGTTGGTCCAGCGCGCTCGACGAACGAGTAACGAATGATGACGCACGCCTAGCGAACGACAACGCACTGGCCCAAATTGCAAATTTCCAATGCGCTGGCCGTGCGTTCCCCATGCGTCCTCCCTGTGTGACCGGGCCTTAAGATACGAAAATAGCTGTAGACACTTCTATCTACTGACTGTTAAACATAGTAAATCAAATACTATAGACTTGAATGTTCCAGTAGTAAGATGGAACTTGTACACTAAATATGATATATTTAAGGGCTAGGTGATAATATGAATTGTATTATTCATATCACCTAAAGTGATATAAACAAAAACTCAAATGCGTTCGTTTAATCACCGCTACCCTAAATAGACCGGACTATTAACACATTTATTGTGTATATTACAATCATTATGCAATTATATAACGATTTCGATAAACGGCCCTCCAGGTATCATAGAAAGCCTAGCTATATTGGCCAGATTGCATTGATCAAATCAAGAAATGGAATTAGTTGTATCACATTATGTAATCCAAAGAAATACGACTTTTTAAAATTGAAGTTATAATCATGGACAAAAAAAAGATGAAATAAAAAATAAAAACAAAGAAATGTGGGGATACTTTGGGAAATTTGCCCGGTTCCCCCCTCTCTCTCTCTCTCTCTTGATCTTTCTTGCTCTTTCCATTTTTATTATTTATCTCTTCTTTCCCCGTCATTTCCTAAACATTTTTTTGTCTCTGTCTTCCCCTTGACCCACTTAATACTCCTTATTCCACTTCTTTCTATCATCTCCTTTTCGGTCTAGTATCCACAACTGCATTCGATCACAACTGGGTTTCCTTTCTCTGAATGCAAATATATAACGACACCTTGGTTTTATTTACTGATTTCTTTATTCATAATCCGAAATCAGGGTTGACTATGCAGCAATGCAAATTCGTCTACCTCAGAGCACTAAGTTATTTTGATCTAAAAAAGCATACAGATATTACAGATAATGGAATATTAGAACAATGAGAAAACATAACTAAAGGTACTGGGCTTACATGATGATGAAATTAAAGGCAATATAATATGCAATAATCATTTTATATAATCATATAATCTATTACTATTGTTCTGAGTATCGTTGTAATTTTTGTTTTGAGCCTTTTTATATAAAAATCTTAATCTATTACTTTTGATCTGAATATCACTGCAGTTCTCGTTACGAGCCTTTTAAGATGCTCCTATCTTGTCATAATTGGTAATCAATCAATTTGATAAACTAATAAATGTTCGCCTACTTTTTGCTTGACATGTAGTTTCAGCTGCGTTTATAATTCTGCAAGACTATCTATTTACATTTTTGGCACCATACATAGATTTTCTTTAGTTATGTAATAATCATCTGCTAACATTGTAAACAGGAGGGACCCATTAATTACCCAGAAGACATTCCCGTGCTTACAAGCGCGACATTTTTTTCTAATTTTGAATTGGCACGGTTTTTTGTAACCTCAATTAAGACTTAAAGTAAATTATACCACCTACCAGAATACATGAACAGTGATTCACCACGTGAAGTCGAATGCCACTGCTATAAACATACAATTTGTTAACAGTCAAAGCAAATTCGTCAACCCTACAAATGGAATAAGTTTTGCATGGTTGATGAGGTCGACACCTGTGCCGTTTGGATTGAATACTATAGACGACTTTTTATGTGAAATGGAAGTGGAACTATAAAGCTATAAAAACTTCGGAGATAGCACTTGTACCAATAACCACAAAATATATATCCACATATCTTTCAAACAAGGAGAAGTTCCGCTTGTGCAGTGTAGAATAATCACTGCCAAAGTGATGAACGTGTTTCGTGAATATGTTTGCATATACTCTTGACAAGATTACTCTCACCTGTGTACCAGTGAATGTACCGTCAGCGCATGACTTTCATGAACAATTATCCAGTGTTCTTCTCGCCGGGTGTTGACATAACATTCTGTGCACATATTTTAAAGTCTTAGCACTTACTTAATCATTGCATGTAGGATTAGATCTCGGAAAACCTTTCGTGTCCTTCTTTTCAAATTCACTTTCTAAGCAACTTGAATGATTCATAAAGTACTTACAATCAAGTTTGACTCAACTGAACTTACATCACATAATTACGAGATGTTGTTAAGTGTCCAAGAAAAAAAAAGCGAAAGCCGAAATCAAACGATTGTTTCGAACAATCTAAGAGCTGTATTGAAATAAAATATTTAGCTTTTCATACAAATAAATGTGCATTCAAATGCTACACTGATTACATTAATCCTTTAATGTAAGTGCACAGAGGTGTAAATATCAACCTCAACTAGCAGACCGTGGAGAATTTTTTTTGAAAAACAAAGAAATATATAGGAATTTAGTAAAACAATAAAATAGGAGGAATGGAAGAATCTTAATCACTATCAAATGTTTTTAATTTCGATCAATGATTGTAAGGTTTGTAAAGAAGTTCTTGCGCAAAATTCTAAAATATCTAAGACTTTTTCCCGCGAATGCTAACTTCCATTTTGTAATTTCTACAAAGTGACGTAATTCGAAATGAAAATTAATCGATTACTTTTTATTGTATTCTTCTTCTTCTCTTCTTCAAGATAATCTGCCTCCTTCAATACTGAAGATTCTTGCAGATGCCGTATACTCGGCCCCAGGCGCGTACACAGGGGGGGGGGGGGGGGGGGTTAAACCCCCCTTTGGTAATTTTTTGTGTGTAAACCCCCCCTAAATTTCTCTAAAACCCCCCCCTTTTGGAATTCCCATGGTTGACCTAAAAAAGCTGACCCTACCCCCCCCCCCCCCCCAACGGAGCAAAATGTCAAATTTTCAAATTTCGAGACCAAAAAAAAAAAAAATGTGTCCTCATACCCCCCCCCCCCCCCCCCCCCCACTGAGCGACTTTTCGGCTGGCTGAGTCGTTGCGATTTTTTTTGGGCTCCCCCCCCCCAAAAAAAAGTGTCCGCTTACCCCCCCCCCCCCCCCCCCCCCCCCCCCCCCCCCCCCCCCCCCCCACTGAGCGACTTTTTGGCCGGCGCGATTTTCAAATTTTCCTGAGTCGTTGCGAAATTTTGGACTCGATTTTAACCCCCCCCCCCCCCCTTGAAAAAATCCTGCGTACGCCACTGCTCCGCCCGATTGGGGTGTGCTGGGGAACCATTACACCGGGTTTTCACTACTCGTTTACGAATAGTGCAATGGGTTCTTAACGTGCGAGGGTGGTGACTCTCCTGTACACGGGACCTCCATTGAACGTCCTATCCGAGGGACGAAGTGTTTTTCACTTAACATAGCCTGCGTCTATGAACAAGGGAAGATGGGAAGAAGTCGAACCCGGGATCTTAGGTTCGACAGGCAGACGCCTTACCGACCTTGCCATCGCGCGCTCGCAGATCACGAAGAACCTAAACTGTCTTTAACCAAAAGGGACGTGTTGCGATGAATACTTTTTGACAAGG